>PVKM010007908.1:0-40288 GCA_004027735.1 Carollia perspicillata | reverse complement strand
GAAGTATTCCAAGTCATGAAAGGCAAGGACCTACATCCAAGATTACTCCAGCCAGCAAAGCTATCATTTAGAATGGAAGGGCAGATAAAGTGCTTCTGAGATAAGGTAAACTTAAAGGAGTTCATCATCCCCAAGCCCTTACTATATGAAATGTTAAAGGGACTTACCTAAGAAAAAGAAGATCAAAACTAAGAACAGTAAAATGACAACAAACTCACAGCTATTAACGATTGAATCTTAAAAAAAAAAAGCAAACAAACAAACTAAGCAAACAACTGGAATAGGAACAGAATCACAGAAATGGAGATCACATGGAAGGTTATCAGTGGGGGAGTGGGATGGGGAGAGAGGGGGAAAAGTTACAGAGAATAAGTAGTATAAATAGTAGATAGAAAATAAGGGGAGGTTAAAAATAGTATAGGAAATGTAGATGCCAAAGAACTTATATGTACGACCCGTGAACATGAACTAAAGGGGGGAAATGCAGGTGGGAGGGGGTGTGCAGGGTGGAGGGGAATGAAGGGGGGGAAATGGGACAACTGTAATAGCATAGTCAATAAAATATATTTTTTAAAAAGTACAACAAATAAGACAATGCTATAGTGATGTAGGAGGAAGCATCAGAGTCGATGGAACAGAATACAGAGATGGACACACATTTTAATATAAAAGTTAGAGTCATCATAATGTGCAAGTTAAACTATAAATATGGCAGCATTTTAAGGAACAGAGAAAAGATAAATTATTAAATAACCAAATTGAAACAACTGATTATCTATTTTTGGAAAGAAAAGCTAAAATCCTATATTTTACTTTGTTGCCCACAAAAAATAAATTTTTAATGAATCAAACATCTAAATTTTCAAAAATATTACAAGAAAATACAAGTGATTATGGTCATGAAACTGAAGAAGAGAATTTCTAAATATGGCATAAAACTGATAGATAGATAAATAAAAACTGATAAATAGATAAAAAGATTCATATGACTATAAAAATATTAAAATTTATATACAGTGAAAAACAATAAAACGTGAAAACAGCAATTTAAAATCATTTGCAAATAAGAACAAAAAGATTACTCTTTTTTAAAAACAGCTATATTGAGACATAATTCACATGCTAAAAAGTTCATTCTTTTATAGTGTATAAATCCATGATTTTTAGTATATTGATAAAATTGTGCTTCTGCCACAATCTAATTCCAATACATTCTCATCACCCCATAAAGAATCCTGTGTCCATCAACATCCTTCCCTTGTGCCTGGTCACCACTACCCTACTTTCTTGACTCCACAGACTTGCCTATTCTGGACATTTCATACAAGTGGAATCATAGATTATGTGCGTGGTCTTTTGTGTCCGGCTCCTGCCACTTAACATACATTTTCAAGGTCCATCCATATTGTATCATGTATCAGTACTTCATTCTTTTTTATGGTTGAGTAATGTTCCTTTGTGTGAATATACCTTTTGTTTATCCATTCATCAGCTTATGAAAATTTGGGTTGTTTCCAATTTTTGGCAAGTGTTAGTGATACTGCTGTGAACATTTACATATGAGATTTTGCACGGATATATGTTTTCATTTCTCTTTGGTTTACACTTAGGAGTGGAACTGCTATGATAAGCCTATGTTCATTTTGTTGAGGAGTGCCAAAGTGTTTTCAACATTGGCTGCACAATTTTATATTTTTACCAGCAATGTATGAAGGTTCTAGCTTTTCTTTATCCTCACCAACACTTGCAATTACCTGCTTTTTTTAATATAGCCATCTTAGTGGGTGTGAAATAATATCTCATTTTGGTATTGCTTTGCATTTCTCTGATGATTACAGATATTGAGCATCTTTTAATATGCTGATTGCCCATTTGCACATATTTTTTGGAGAAATGTTCATTCAAATTCTTTGCCTATTTTAAAATTGGGTTATTTGCCTTTTTATTAATGTGTCAAAAGAGGTCTTTATATATTATAGATAAAAATCCCTTAGCAGATATATATGATCTGCAAATGTTTTCTCTCATTCCATGGTTTGTCTTTTCCCTTTCTTGATGGTATGCTTTGAAGCACAAAAGTTTTAAATTTTGATGTAGCCCACTTCATTTTGTATTTTGTTGCTTGTAGTTTTAGTGTCATATCTAAGAAACTATTGCTTAAGACAAGATCACAAGGCTTTACTCCCTTGTTTTCTTCTAAAAATGTAATAATTTTAACTTTCACATACAAAGCTGAGATATATTTTGAGTTAACTTTATAAGGTGGGAGGTAGCGCTCCAAATTCATTCTTTGATGTATGAAAGGACTAATATTCTTAATACGTTAAGTGTACTTCATAGGAAACAGTACAAATGTGTTGATAATAACGTGGACAAGTGATATTGAGCAGATAATTTCAACCAATTGATTTATAAAAAGATCAACTTCAATAGTAATCAAAATGAAAATTAAAATGAGCTATTATTTATATTCAGTAAGGTTGGTAGTAATTTAAAAGATTGGTAAAATGCAATGTTGAGGATATGTGGAGACATGAGCATTGCTGAGTGAGTTGGTGGGAGTAACTTGGGACTATGTGTCTGAATGTGAGGTGTCCTTATCCTTTTAACCAGAAGGTCCATCTCTGTAAGTTGGACCTTCTCTAAACAAGGATTAGACAACTGCACATGATGTATAAATACTTAGGGCTATTTATAATAGCAGTAAGTTTAAAACAACCAACATAATCTATTAATAGGAGAATATTTAAATTGAAGTGTATTCAGTCTATAACTATTTAACTACTTACTATAGTTAAATAGTATTCACTATATAACTATTGAAAGTTATGGAGCATATTAATATTTTCTGCATAGAAAATACATGTAGTATATACTAACAGATAAAGATAGGCTATAGATAAAGCTTATTGCATTTGCTTCTCTTTTTGAGAAGCAAAACCAAAATGAAGGGTGTGTGTTAAAATAGCCCAAAGTTTCTTTGGGCTTTCTTCTCTACCTTCCATGTACTATCAGAAAGTTTTCTTCTTTCATTGAGAAAAATTAATTTTATTAACAGAAAAAAATGTAATCTTTATTAAGAAAATCTAGCCCCCTGTAAAACTTTTCAATATGTTCTCACATACGATACACATGCACGCATAAGCCTACCTCATCTTTCTTCTCCAAAAAAAGTGAGAAAGAAAACTGGGCCATTATTTAGTATTAGACCCAAACCTTATTTTTATCCCTATTATTGATTTGGATGTTTTAAGGAGGGCTTTTTTGTGGTCAGGATTATCTAGGTATTAATTTTGTACTTTACTTTGATTTATGAAAATGTCAGTTCAAACAGTGGAAGGCGTATTTCCCAGGCATCACTTTTCCCTGCAAGACGTTTCTGGAAATGGTCACAAAGTCTGTCACTTCATAATGGGCTCTTTTCTCTTTTTCTACAGGAATAGTGATATGCCTGAACGTTAAAATAGCTGAACAGAAGTGGGTAATGTTATTGATACTTATGTCATAAATCATTGCTATAGCCAATGTCATAAATTTGAATATGTAAATGTGGACCTTCATATTTACTTTAAACAGCAAAATAGTTCACGTCATATTAAAAGAGCATTAAAATATTTTATTGATTAGACAAAAGGCTCCAAAGTACTATAAAATGAATGTATAGCCTACAAAAGTACAATACCACCATGCCATAAATTACAGTTAGCTAAAGCTAATGGGCTAGCTATAGTAAATATTAAATACTTGATTGACAATATGCACAATGGCATTAGAACCTAGAAATTCACTTGGAGGGTTATGTCAATAGCTCATGTCATTTTCAAAAAAGTTGTACATGGAAATTTGAAATAGAATGCATTTTCTCTTAATAATAAATTCATTGAATTGTATTCAAAATCCTTCCATCCCTTTCTTTAAACTCCCACACACACACACATTGCATCATAATCAGTTTTGGGAAGTGTTGACAAACACTCTGCTTTAAGAGGGTGATGGGAAAGTAGGACTGATTTGAATTTTCTTGCTTTTCCTGTTTTCTTTTCTCCCCCAAACTTTTTCCTGTTCTTCCTACCAAATTGAGGCTCCATGCAAGAGGGCAATTTAAGCTTCATGTTTAGGTGTAGCTTGGAGAGAAAGCCACTATTCTCTGTGGCTGGTAGCTTAGGTTTTCAGGATTCAGTTTGCTTATTTGTTAAAAAAAAAAAAAAAAGAGTGCCAAGTATCTGAGGTCGTTTAAAGGTAATTTGATGTAGTAGAAAGAATACTGCATAGAGACAAAGCAAGCCAGGTTTGTATCCCAGTTGCATTTCTTAATAGCTGTTGACCTTAGAAAAGTTACTTTAACTTGATGAGTTTTCAATTCCTCATGTATAAAATAGGAATAATATCAACATCATAATATCAATAATATCATAGGGTTGTTAAAGACTTAAATGAGAAAACATAGACAAAGCTCTTAGAATAGTGCTTGGCACTTAGTAGGCTTGTGATAAAAATTAGGTCTGGTGCTCTTTTACCTAAATCCTATCATTATATGGAGGTTGGTTTCAGAGATAAAATATAAGCACCAATTGAACCATGTTAAATAAAGGGAGAAGTGAAATAAAGGCTTTTGAAATGCTGGCATAGATGTGCCCTTCTAATCTTCACCAGGATGGGTACAGAGTGCATGTTCAATAAATTATATAGATAATTAGAATAAAAACAATTTAAGAATTATTCTTTGTTCATGTTCTCCATCTTTTATATTATAGTTACTTCCTTTAAGTCTGCCATTGCTTTCATAGACATTTTTATTTATTTATTTTTATTTAAACAATTTAAAATTATATTTATTAATTATACTATTACAGTTGGCCCAATTTCCCCCCCTTGCCCCTCTCCACCCAGTACCCTCCTCCGTCAGGTAATCCCCACACCGTTGTTCATGTCCATGGATCAAGCATGTAAGTTTCTTGGCTACTCCGTTTCCTATGCTGTACTTTATATTTCCATGGTTATTCTGTAACTACCAATTTGTACTTCCTAATCCCCTCACCTCTTCACCCATTTCCCCACACTCTCCACCAATTTGGCAACCATCAAAATTCTCTCATATCCATGATTCTGTCTTTATTCTTCGTGTTCGCTTAGTTTCTTTTTTAGATTCAATTTTTGATAGATATGCATTATTTTGTCATTGTATTGTCATAGTTTTGATCTTCCTTTTCTAAGTAAGTCTGTTTAACATTTCATATGATAGTGGTTTGGTGATGATGAACTCCTTTAGTGTTTTCTTGTCTGGGAAGCTCTTTATCTGCCCTTCAAATTTAAATGATAGGCTTGCTGGGTAGAACAATCTTGGCTTGTAGGCCTTTGCTTTTCATGACTTTGAATATTTCTTGCCAATCTCTTCTAGCCTGCAAAGCTTCTTTTGAGAAATCAGCTGACAGTCTTATGGAAATTGTCCTGTAAGTAACTAACTTCTTTTCTTTTGCTGCTTTTAAGATTCTCTCTTTATCTTTAACCTTTGGCATTTTAACTATGATGTGTCTTGGAGTGGCCTCTTTGCATCCATCTTGTTTGGGAATGTCTGTGCTTCCTGGACCTGCATGTCTATTTCATTCACCAAATTAGGGAAGTTTTCTTTCATTATTTTTTCGAAAAGGTTTCTAATTTCTTGCTCCTTATCTTCTCCTGCTGGCACCCTTATGATGTGAATGTTGGAATACTTGAAGTTGTTACAGAGGCTGCTTACACTATCCTCATTATTTTGGATTCTTTTTTCTTCTCTTTGTTCTGATTGGTTGATTTTCTTTGCTTCCTTATGTTCCAAATCATTTATTTGATTATCAGCTTCATCCACTTTACTGTTGTTTTACTATATATTGTTTTTTTATTTCAATTAGTGCATCCTTCGTTTCTGACTGGATCTATCTTATGCTGTTGAGGTCCTCACTAAGTTCCTTGAGCATCCTTATAACCAGTGATTTGAACTCTGTATATAATAGATAGCTTATCTCTACTTCGTTTAGTTCTTTTTCTGGAGTTTTGGTCTGTTCTTTTATTCGGACCATGTTTCTTTGTCTCCTCACTTGGGCAGCCTCCATGTGCTTATATCTATATATTAGGTAGAGCTGCTGTGACTCCCTGTCTTGGCAGTGTGGCCTAACCTGGTAGGTGTCCTTTGGGGTCCAGTGGCACAGCCTTCTCTATCACCCAAGCTGGGTGCTCAAGGTGCACCCTCTTCTTCTGGGCACACTCTTCTCTTGTAGTTGAGCCTTGATTGCTGTTGGCAGGTCAATGAGAGGGATTCACCAGGCCAGTCTGTAGCAAGAACCAGCTGTGATCACTGACCTCCAACCTCTGCCCTCCGTGGAGGATCAGCTATGCAGGGGCAGGGTAGTGAAGCTCTGATGTGGTCTGCAGCTGTTCACTAGGTGAGCAGGCTGTGGGGTTTCCTGGGTGTTGTAGGCCAAGGTCAGCCCCCAGTAGTGTTCTGTCCAGAGCCCCTCTGCCTGAGCTATAAAGCAATATGAGATGGCCGCTACTTGTGCCGGGCTTGGAGATTCCTACAGGAAGCCAATCTGTGATGCAAAGCTGGCTGCTGCTAGTGCCAGGCCCGGGGCCACTTAGCAGGAGGTATGAGGGCTGGGGGCTCACGGAGGCTGGCTGCTGTTTGAGAGGATTTAGAAATTCATGAAGCATGAGCCAAGACCAGTTATTCATGTGGAGAAGCCACTATTAACAGCTTTGGTGTGCCCATAAGCTGGGTAGGATGGAGCCTCAGGGGATTTTCCTGGGTGGGGCAAACAGTGTTAGTCAGGTTGATTAAATCTCAGATATGCCACCCGCCTGCCTGGTCTGTTGCTCTTTTAGGGGGAGGGTTCAGAAAAGAGACAATGGAGTCTGTCCACTTTTCTGTCTGGGATAAAGCTGTCTCCTGGCTCTCACCTTGATGCCAGACACTTCAGTTCCTTCCGGTATACCCCTGGTGCCTTTCAAGCTGCTATCCTGGTGCTGGAGCTCAGAGTAAGCCTGTGTGTGGGTTCTTTAAGAGGAACTGCTTGGAACTCCAGAATTTTCTTTTACTGACTCAATTACTGCTGGTTTTTGTAGCCAGAAGTTATGGGGATTTATCTCGCTGACAATAGAACCATAGGCTGGAGGGCCTGGTGTGGGGCTGGGACTCCTCACTCCTGAGCTGTCCTTCCTGAATTTTTATCCACCATGTGTGTGTGGGATCAGCCTGTTCTGCATCTGAATCCCTCCTACCAGTCTGGATAGATGTGGTTTCTTTAATTCTGTAGTTGTCAGGCTTCCATTCAACTCGATTTCTGACAGTTCTGAGTGATGGTTGTTCTATATATTAGTTGTAATTTTGATGTGGTTGTACGAGGAGGTGAGCTGTGTTTACCTACACCTCTATCTTGACTAGAAGTTTCCTCACAGGCCTTTTTAAATTTAAGTGTATTGAACGATACAATGGAGAATAATGCAGTTACGGCTTTGAGGATGGTGGTAGGCTGTCACTGGGCCTGGAAAGCCATGTTATTGGGAACCTAGTTTGTTTCTACTTTATGGGAGGCCAGTAAGTATAATATATCGCGCCAACTTTGATAGATAGTGATTACATGAATTGTTGCATTGACAAAAATGCGGTGGCTGCAGGAGGATGCACAGGAAAGGATGCACAGGTTGATTAATTATTCCTGCCACAGGCACAGGAAAAGGGGCCAGCTGCCTGGGCGCCGCATCTTTCTCCTTCTTGTGCATGAATCAGCTACACCAGAGAAGACATGGAGGAAGGGACCAAATAACAGGTGATTTCCAGACAGGAAGGGAATAATCAAGTTTATAAATGTTTCTCATTTAGTAGATTCACATTTTTACGTTTCATCTACATCAAAAAATTTTCATTCCCCTCTTGAGAAGTTTTCCCTGGTAGGAAGATTTTAGTAGCCATGTCGTAAAGAAGTCTTAAGAGAGTTTTATTTTTATTGCTGGAGGCTTTGCAGCAGAAGCAAAAAGCATTTATAAAATTTTGTTCTTGCCATTGGAAAGTTTGATCATTTTGTCTGTTAAATACTGCCTGAGCTTATGCTGGCCTCCTTTTTCTCATGTCTCATCTCTTCCATTGGTTACATAAAGAGGGAGGCAGAGCATCTGAAATAGCTTGCACTGAAATGCTTATCGACCATTCCCCACTTCACCATGAGCACTGTTCTCGCGTGACATTTCATGGATTACGCACAAAAAATATGTGATCCCTAAAGGATGCCACTAAACCCATGTTTTAATAATGCAATATAACTGTTTTGAGGGAAAACTGAAAAGTACACATAGTGCCCACAGTCATGTTAAAGGACAAGTGATTCTGGTAGAGTAGACTCAGGGTGGAATAGCTTCTAGAGATCATCTATGGCCAAGTCTCCTCTTTTACTGATAGGAAAACTGAGGCCCCAGGAAATGTAATGATCCTTTAGCTTTAGGGAGTTAGGTAAACATGTTGAAATGGAACCCGAGCCTCTGAGACTCAGTCATCACATTTTCGACTAAATGTTGCCCCTAAAAAGAGCTCTCAGGAATAAAATGATAAGAATATGTATTAAGGGTGATAAGAGGCTTGTCTAAAGGAAAGGGTGAGTAGGTCGAATTTGAAACTGAAGAAGATTTAGTTAGTGATAGACATAACATTAGATTAAGTAGAATTCATCTCAAGTCAGCAGAGCTTCTCAATATAAGGAAGAGAGATTTCAAAAGAGATTGAATGACAATTGAAAAACAAACAACAGGCTAACGCTGTTTTGGAGTCTGAATTCTAAGAAATATAATTTATTGGATTATTATCTGAAGATAATGAAAAGTTAGAAGTAAAATAGGATCAATCCTGGAATCCAATGAATATTAGTCAATAGTCAACCAATGGGGAAAACTGCCACAACCTTTGTTGGTGGGAGAGCGGAAGAGGCAAGGGATGGTGATGAGCCATTGCTGTGGGCACTTGGTCCGGAGAAGTCCTTATGGGTAGTTCGGAGAGCAAAGCGTGGCAGGACTTGCTGTTTTTGGAGAGCAGGATGACCGCTAGGCCTCCCAGTACAGACTGGGATACACCTGTGAACAGACGCGCCCTTCCTGTGCTCCTCTGCTGTGGCAGTGGGGAGAGACCTTCGGGACCCTGCATCCCATTCCAGCAAGTTCCAGCACGTTCCAGCAAGTTCACAGATGCGCGTTGTCCTTGCCTTTCCTGTACAGAGGAAAAGCGGCCAACACATCCTACTGTGTTCTTTAAAACCCGGGTCTGCTGTGAGCGTGAGCGGTGCAGTGGACACATCCTTTCCCCAATTTGATAATTTTACAAACTGTATTAGACACTTATGAGGTGCCAAGCGAGGTGTACCATGACATAGTAATGTGGGTAATAAGGTGATAACGGTGATTCCCATGGAGAAGCTGCTGCTGCTGACGACAGTCATAGCAGTTTCCATGTACTGAGTCTCTACTGTGTCAAGTACTTAAGTAATTACTTTACAAATGTTTATCTTTGTAACAAATCTATGCAACAAGCAGTATTATCACCAGTACTATATGTATATTGTATGTGTAGGCAGTCCCCACAACGTGGTTCAAAGGACAGGTCTATCACCACCTATATGTCCTCTACGAAATAAAGAAATCGAGCCTCAGTTTCTTTTGTGCAAAATGGGAGTGTTAACCCACACTTCTGGGATTTGGTAGCGTGTCTCTCACAGCACTCAGCCTGCAAGGAGCCGCAGAGCAGATGTCACGTCCTTACCACTGCCCCTGTCCTTCCCATTCATTTTGGCAGCAGAGAAGTCACATGGAGCTTTTGCCAAGTTTTCTCACCACAGAGACCCCTTCTTGCTCCCTCCTCCCACCCTTACTTCTAAAAATAACTGTGGAGAGTTGCAGTCCTTGAGAGCAATGTCTAAAGTGTGTTGTTCAGGCGGAGAGAAACCCCTGGAAGCCCCTCCTCCCTCTTGAATTTAGCGAGAGACCTCGTTCCCCAGGAGACTTTTAGAATTTCAGCAACGGACAACTTTGACTTTTGGGCATGAGCGGAGATTGTCAAACTTCCAACCAACACTCAGAGTCGATAATATGACCTGCTGCATTCAACGGCTGAGTCATCTAAAGAGACTTTGGACTGCCAACAAGTTTTTAAATTCCTAATCAAAATGAGTTTGGGTTGTCTTCTTAACCCATTGATCATCGACTGTCATCAAGAAAGCACATTGGAGGTGAGTGAAGGGAAGGTTTCTCTTGTGTTAAGGAAAAATGTTATTTCCTAGTGGGTAAAGGAGAGAATTAAACATGTATATACACATACACTATTATAAATATGCATGTTCCTTCTTGCAACAAATGCTAGAAAATGTGTCCTAAACTGCCAGTGACCTGACTGTAATACCTTACTGAAACCTATGCTTACTGGATATACTGGATGTACTAATGGCTTACTGGTTACAAAACTGTCAGCTTAGTTTATCACAGATCAATAACTCATTACAAGTCCCAGAACATACAGAATCCAATATGGGTCAACTTGCTGTCACATCCAGGCATTCAAATCCCACACCAATATGGACCTTCAGTCATGTGACTGTTTATTTTTACTAGCTTTGGGAAGTAAAATACATTTTATATGTTGTTAGGTAGGAACATAACATGTACTAAGTTTATATTTCATTTGGAAATGTTGATAGGCGGAGGGAAGGCATCGGATGAAGATAAGAATTATGAACTTTATTTAATAAGTCCTATACAATCATGGGAGGGATGCAGGGGGCCTGCAATTGTGCGTGTACACAACTCCTCTCTTTCCCAGTTAGAAGTTATCAGGGCTTCCATCATTCAAATTAGCAAATCTTTTCCAGCTGACTTTAGCTGAGACCAATCTTGGTATCTGTCAAGGGAATGAAGATACCCAAATTGTGTCTAGATTGTTTACGCCATAAACTATCAGAGGTTGAAGCGCAGCTTCGTTGAAGGGAACATGATTTACATGGCTGTGCTAGCAAGATTCTTAAAGGCAAACAGGAACGGGGCATATTACCTTTTTCGTTTCCTTCATTGCATTTGAAAAAGTAGAATTTGGGTTTGGCATTGGTATTGCCCATCAGCTTGAGTCCACAGAAGTTTGATTTACATTTGGACACAGATGAGGAACTTCATTAAGTTGAGCCCACCAACAAGCATTGACCACCTAGTGGTTTGGCAATCTGCTTGTCTGAGTGACTTAGGTTTTAAGTCCTGAGTGCTTATCGCAGGCACGGCATTGCCATTTAATGAATAAGTAATCTTCATCAATATTAACTTTAATTTTCGCCTAAGGCAATGTCCTGCTCAAAAGTCTGTCGAGTTCCGGGGGTGTGGATCCTCTCTCTGGTACTGACACACGTTACTGCTATCTCAGTAACTGTAACACGTACTCTAATTGAATACAGATGTATTTTAATTACCAACCTTCTCTGCCATGATTTGATTTTTTTTTGTCTTTGTCACTTTCACATAGAAATGATCCCGACTTGAGAAAAGCTGCCGTACTCTTCTCCGGCCCTGCTGACAGACATAACTTGCAGTTGACTGGCCACAACAGACACATGCATTGATCTTTTCACAGCTGGGTTGTTTGTATTCATGTGAGCCTGGGAAAAAATATTGCCATTTGTATCAGGTGAGTGAACGGCACAGCTCCACCTCAGGCCTGGAAACCACTACAGGGAAATTGATGGCCACAGCAGGAGGCTTGGGCTTCACCCAAGCAGCCCCTGACTTAGCTGGAGAGGCCCGTGTGAGCAGGACAGGGGAGAGGCCTTCCTTGGAAGTCTGCTTATTTTGCAGTTAAGAAAGGGCAAAACGCTCTCTTCTAAATGCATGGTCTGTTGGACTGGAGGGAGACTGGTGTCTTAAGTTCTTAAACTGGGATCTTTAGACCCTGAGAGACATGTCCACAGACCAAGGTATAGATCTTGAACACCCTGATAGTAAATATAAAATGTTGTACACATACACTTTTCTTTCAGATTCTATGAGCTGCCATCATGTAAAAAACATCAATGTACTGGACCAATCTATTTCAAATGTGAGCCTGTATCAGCGTCATCTGGAGGGCTTGTGAAAGCACTGACTTCTAAACCCACCCTAGAATTTTCTGGTTCAGCAGGGCTGATGTGGGGCCTGAGAATGTGCATTTCTAACAAGCTCCCAGGTGGCTCGGATGCAGCTGGTCTGGGAATCACGTGTTGTGAACAACTGACCAAAAATTAGTGCAAGGTTTCCAAACCTATTTTCACCATGGAATCACTTAACGAACTTTTAAAAAAATACCAGAGGAAAGTGTCTGTCCTAGGTCTTTCTCCTTGGCTTGTAAGAGGCAGTCTTCTTCGTGTGTCCTCCCTCCATGTGGATTTCCCTCTGTGCACATCTCTGTGTCCAAATTTCCCCTGTGATTGAAAGACACCAGTCACACTGGCCTAGGGCCCACCGTAATGAACTCATTTTAACTTGATTACCTCTGTGAATAACCTGTCTCCATATAAGTCACATGCTAAGGTTAGGACTTCAACATATGGATTTGGAGGTGGCTGGGAACAGAATTCAACCTATAACACATACAGTTTTTTTCTAAAACTGCAAATATCTGGGGGTTGGGGAGGGATACTCTCTGCTCCTTTTTGCAGATTTCTTAATCAAACTGAAGCCTTTTATAATTGCAAAGAATCAATCTTTTGTAAATATTGTCTTCTCAGCCTATGATTGCAGATTCCAAGCTTTTCATATGATGCTTTGAGGCAGAACAGCGAGACACCAGAATGAATTCCAGGGTCATTGCTACACAACTAGAAAATAGATGGTCATTGGTATACATTGTGATAAGCTCATCCAGTTGACACCTGGGTCACATCTAAGACTCCACGAAAATTGGAGCACCCTTTCCAGTTCAGCCGGCCAAGAGTTTCCCAAAAGGTTTACGTGATTCTGCTTTGCTCTGAGCATTGGAGAATCAGGTACAATGTGTTTTTAATGTAATATGCCAATATTTCAGGTGCTAGACAACCTTGTTTTCACAGTGTAACTCTCTGTGCTGAAGGGGTGCCATGTGTGCTGCCTGCTTAGGGATTTTCGAAAGCAGAGCAAATCGTATAATCTGCAAGTGGACCTCAGCAAGGTCGTTACCAGGGTGGTAAACCAGCAGTTGGCGTCAGAGAGCGGGAAACACACCGCAAGTGGGAGCACGTTCAATATTCTGATATGTTCACAGAAGAGGAAGGGAAACTCTGGGATAAACAGCACTTTTAACTATGAGCAGAATTGAGATAAGGGCTAGTGGCAGGGTGCAGGGGTAAGCAATCCATTTCTAACACCACCAGTGACTTAGAAAATTGCGTAAAACCAAGCAGGACTCTAGATGGTATTAATCAAGAGAATAAAAATATGTGAATACTCTTTCTGAAGAGCTTTGGGTATTAAGTACAGGCAGCTCTTAAATTCTCCTCTGTGTGGCAGCCGCTCTGGCCATCTTCCATTTCCTCAGCCACCTCAAGCTCTTCCTCACCTCGGAGTCGTTGTCTTTGCGATTCCTTCTGCTAAAAACAGTTTTCCTTTGGCTCTTTGTATTCCGCAATCCTTGCCATCCTTTGGGCTTCATCATAAATGTCACCTCTTCAGGAAAGTTTTCTTTTACTAGTCCGTCTAAATATGTTTCTTCTCCCATTTTTCTTTTATGAGAGCTTCACATTTTATATGTTTTCCATGTATTTGTTGGCTTTTCTTTTATTGGAGCCCAAGTCCCATAAAGGCAGAGACTATACAACCAGCATCTGGCTTCTGGTAGGCACTCAACCTCATTCACAGAGTTTTTGAATGAATGAATGAAACAAGTTAATGAAAGTGTCATGGATATGGACAGCTGACAGGTGTTACACTGGGACAGAAACATCTACCTGGTCCCCCATCAGACATGCTTGATACTTGTTGTTAAGCACCAACTGTGAGCCCGGCCCTACATAGAAACCTGATATTTATAATCTTAAATATTCAAACCAATCCTGCAAGATAGATAGCATTATTATTACTTCATAGAAGTGCAGGTTGGTAACTTGCCTGACACCACAGTCTTGTGATTCAAACCGAGGATGATCTGACTCATTCATTGGCATTTTATCACCCGCATAACAATCGTCCCTTCAGTCACTATAGTCCCTGGCTACCGCACACTGAAGCAGCCGGTGACAGCGGAAAGATGGGAGAAGCCTTTACACTGCCTGCCACTGCAGTGAGTGTAGGTACGGACGAGAAAGAGCGTGTTTCAGCGCTGTATTTCGAGCACCCTGGGTTGCACAGTGACAACTATAATGGGTTACGGGCTATGTGGGCTACAGGGTATCATCTTGAAACCTTGTCTTTTAAAAATAATAGTTTCAGAGGGGAAAATAGTAACTTGTACAGTGGAGAAACCTGGGAGACACCATCGTCGGTAATATGACGTTGACATAATTACCTTCTGACGCGCTGCTCTGAGATGGGCTCAGTATTGCTTCTCTGTCACTTTGGAAAGATATGTATAGATACCTTCATTTGAATCCCAAGACAACACCGTAGCTCCAAACTGAGGCACACTCTAACAAATAACTGGCCAGCACTCTTCAAAAGTTTCACATGGCCCCGAGAAACAGTCCCAATTAGAGAACATGCGAAAGACATGACCACTAGCAGCAAGGTGGACCCTGGGTTGACCCCTGAGCTGGAGGAAGAACACTGGTGGGACCAGCGCTGACATCCAAATGAAGTCTTCGCATGAGTTCATACTGGCATCAGTGTCGACTGTTGTTCTACCGTTGCGCAAAATGTTGACATGAGGGGGAAGAGTTGGGCCAAAGCGTTAATAGAACCCTGCATACTTTCGGAAGCTTTTAAAGTTTAAAATTAATACAAAATCAAATGTCAAAAAAGCTACAAAAATATTTCAATGTCTAAATATTAAAACAAAACAATAGCATGCCACAGTGAGTTTAGAGCAGAGTTTGTTTGTAGGATGGGCAGTCTCAGCTGGGTTTCACTGGGCACCGCCATGCAGTGCCCAGGTTGTTCAGCGAATTCTGAAGGTGCCATGCGGTAATTCTCTGCCATTACTGTGTCTTCTAGACGTGGAATCAAGAAAAAAAAACATGTGGAGTCTCCAGGCTTACCCCCATACCCTGTTTCTTGAGAAAATAAGGACTTCCTTCTGGAATATATGAATTAAGTCTGAAATCAAGAAAGGATGTAGATACTAATTGCCTATACATAACTACAATATCTCTTAAAATTTGTGGTTCCTCCTTTCTCCACCTCCCATTAAAGATTAATTCAAATGTTACTCCTTCCCTGTCTTTCATACATACCATACCTGAGGCAGACCAGGAAAGGGCGCCCAGTAATTTAATTATGAGCCAGCCTCTGGGAGCAGTGACGTCTCAAAGCCGTAAGGGAGAGTCGCCTAGGTTTTGAGGCTTCTGAGTGTTGCAGTCGCTCCAAGTTGTTTCCTATGGTAGCTGACCTATAACTTCATAAATGGGGAAAACGCCATGCCTGCAGGAGGGCAGCACTGGGTGTAACTGATGGAGGGAGCCGGTGCCTCTGTCTTTATGATGGTAGCACTCCACTTAATAAAGGAATGGAGACATACAGCCGTGGAGGAGCTTTTAAACCGCAGAATGGGCCAGCCTAGGCAGTGTGCTTCGGGGAAACACTTTGCTCTAAATCCCTGCTTTCCCCGCCCCATAGCAAATCTGCTGCTGCCCAGGAAACCCCTGAGGAGCTGTGAATAGGAGAGATGATGATGAGCAAATTCATGCATACAGAAAAGCCATGCGCCCCAGCAAGCTCATTTCATCAGACTATTGTGGAAGCTGGTGCTTTGAGGGAAGGCCTGCCAAGGAGGAGCCGGAATGGAGTCAGGAGCTTGTGCTAAACCCTACAGGCCAGTTCATTTCCCAAGTAAGTTGGCAGTACAGCTGCAGGAGGTGGCAGGGCCAGTAGAAATTAGGCTGTATAGAGGCCAATATCCCCTTTGCTAGAGCTTTCAGGCTGACTGGGACTCGACATTGAAGGTTCTGAAGGGAGGAGAGGAGCTTTTTCATTTTATCTGATGCCCAGGGCCAGCCATGACACAGTGACATTCTGGGAAATACGCTGCACAAAGCAATGCTAGAGACTACTTAGTTTATTATTATTATTTTTAAAATTTCACCCAAGGATATGTTTTTATTGCTTTTTAGAGAGAGGAAGTGGGGGTTGGGGAGGAGAGAGAGAGAGAGAGGAACACCCATGTGAAAAAGAAATATGGGTCAGTTGGCTTCTGTTAGCGCCCCAACTGGGGATTGAACCTGCAATCTAGGTATGTGCAATCCTGATCTGGGATCAAACCTGCCACCTTTTGGTGTTTGGGATGGCACTCTAACCAACTGAGCCATTTGGCCAGGGCCAGAGACTACTTATTTTCTAATGTTCTTTCCTGTCATTTCTTTGAACTAGAAGCTGACTTTACAAGGCCAGAATCCTTACTCTAAGAGACAACCAATTGGCTGAACATGACAGAATTCTCTGGGAATTGCCATCCGATTGGTGTAATTTTACATGGACTCATTCATGAAGGAACCAAACCAACTTTGACTAGGAATTCAGCTACATGCTGTCTATAACTGCCTTCCTATAGCAACTCCTAGGATTTTACCCCTTTCTGAACAGGTCGTCAAAACCTAGAGCTGTTCCGACCATCCACATTAAAATGAAGTTCAAAGGAGTTACTAAAATTAGAAGCATACGTTTAAAAAACCTGAATATAAGTATAATTGTTCAGCTTGACGAGTGTGAACAGGTATCACTGGCATGCATCGTAACGTAAAATCTAAGCTAATATCTGCCACTGGCCTCTGGACCCTCCTTTTCCTGGGTGGGTCTTGGAGCAATATTAAATCCATTAAACTCGTCATGATGCAGAATGGCTTATTCACGACCCAAAATTGGCTTACCCCGTCGGCCAGCTTGCACAATGAGCCAAGGCTTCTTTCCTTTCCTCCCCAGTCCTCTTTTTTTTTTTAAAGTCCTTCCATCCAACCATGATGGGCATGAAATAAATTTGCATAGTTAAGGTGTATTGGCTATATGTGGGAAATGTAGGAAGAAAGTCTAGCCAGAAATAATAGCTAAACAGTATGAAATTTGACAGAATTTTGGGACCTCAGCAAACATCCTGTCAATCCCTCATCTTTCAGTGAGGGGACTGAAGCAGTCTGTTGAGATGGCCAGGTTATACTGTTAAATGGTCAACTCAGAACCACAAAGCAAGTGCTCTTCTAGGTAGTCCACTAAAATTATGTTGCCTCATACGTGTTCCTTTCTCATCCGTAGTCAATATGAATCGTAGAATCTCAAGGTTGGAAAGTACGTTAAAGGTTTGTTAACCTTCCCATCTGCCTGATCTTATCACTCTATAAAAAATTTACCAGCTTATGCTTAAATAAATAACCCTGTGACAAGAAATAACTTTTTGACTTTAATAAATAATTGTGAAATAAGTGAATGCATAATAATTATAAAGATTCTTTACTTATTTATTTTTAGAGAGAGGAAAAGGGAGGAAGAGAGGGGGAGAAACATAGATGTGAGAGAAAAACATCAATCAGTTGCTTCTTGAATATGCCCCGGCCGGGGACTGAACCTGCAACTGAGGCACATGCCCTTACCAGGAATTGAATCAGTGACCCTTCACTGTGGGGCGACGCCAAACCAACTGAGCCACACCAGTCAGGGCAATGCATGATAGTTTTAATACAGCTTCGGATTGCCTTTTTACTATTTGATGAAGGTGTAACTCAGTGGATTGAGCGCGGGCCTGAGAACCAAATAACCGCGGTTCGATTTCCAGCCAGGGCACATGCCTGGGTTGCAGGCCAGTTCCCAGCAGGGAACGCACGAGAGGCAACCATACATTGATATTTCTCTCCCTCTTTCCTTCCCTTCCCCTCTAAAGATAAATAAATACATATTTTTTATGTATCTTTTATTTAGAATCTTTTATTTAGACTGAACATTTATGCTTGCTTTAGTCATTCTTAAGTTTCATCTTGATTTTCAGTTGCTTCATCACCTGGACTCTCTCCTCTGATGCTTCTAGTTCATGTCCACTATGATACTTCGCATGGTCGACCAGCTCCAAGGAGAACAAGACTCTCTGCTACCTTATTCAGAGCCCAAAATTCTATTAAATGTACTACCATCATTTTGCCTTTTTGGTAGTCACATCGCAAACTTAGTGTATATTCAAACCATATTTCCTACATATTCTACCACTAATTTGCTGGCTTTATGTACTCCCATGGCTTTAGTTATCACATATATGTTGATTCTCAAATATGTACCTCAAAATGCTTAGAACTCACTCATGAGTTCTAGATTCTTATGTCCAACCACACCCTGGTTGTCTGTATTTGGATAGCTCACAGATCTGTCAAATTCCACGTAACCCAAACTTTAGTCCTTTTTTTCCCCTCCTTAAACCCTCAATCTGTCCCCTCAATATTTCCTTCTCAGTGAATGGCTTCATCATATGATCAGGTCCCTAACTGGAAATGTTGGAATCATCACTGAGCTTCCCCATCCCCTCACCCCTCACGTCCAATAACTCACCACATCCAGTTGACTCAACCTCATGATCTCCCCCTACGTCTTCCCACTCTTGCCATTCCTGGACATCAGCCTGGATTTCTCCTACACATGCTTCTATCCCAAATGCTTCCAGGTTAACACTTCAAGACTCATATCTAATCATGTGACTTCCCCGCTTAAAACTGTTCATTGGGCTTCTGTTACTTTAATAATAAAACCTAATCACTTCATGTGGCTTTCATCATCTGGCTTTTGCTACGTTTTCCAATGGAATAAACCAGGCCACACACTGTTCCCTTCTGAAACAGCTCTGCCTCACCTACCCAACTCCTAATCTTTCTTTGGATTCCAGCCTGGAGGTCATTTCTTGGGGCTAGGAAGACATCCCCCAGGGAAGTTAGGTACCCCAACACCGTTGCTACTATCACAGCACGTGGCCACACATTCTCATCCTGCCAGCCAATGACTTTCCTTCTCTGCTTAGGGGCCCTGCTGAACTCTAAGTGCTTGGAGGGCAGGGCAGCATCTCAAGCTTGCCCATGACTATATCCACAGCGCCTGGCACAGAGGCAGGTCCTCACAATTATTAGTATTTGTGGAAGGATGCAAGTGCGGGAACTTCTGTGTTATCTCCGTGACAGCGTCATTTTCCCAGCTCTGTTCCATTGCTTAAGACTTTCAAATTCCTTAAGGGCATTCTGTCTGTCATAAGTCGTCTGGAGTTTTGATAAGACTATCTTTTGCGTGTTTATTCAAGGAATTTGACACACATGTTGAACTGGTGAGCTCACACGCTGAGAGATGGCTGTGACTGGAGAGGTGGGGCAGCTGCGAGGGCGGCCGACCAGAAGGATGGGAAAACAGCTGTGGAGCTACGCTGGGGCCTCACCGAGTTTGGCAACAGTGAACGTGTATGATAACTTTTCATGGTTATGCTCGTCCAAAATGTGAGCAACCTGGGTAAATGTGTTATCATCGAGAACATCTTAACCTCTTTGAGATAGCGTGTTTGGCAGAATCTCACTCCATGGACGCATGTGTATCTTTTCTCTGAATGGTTTTTGAGTCTGTATAACCATGGTTATATGCCTAACCCTTTATGTCTTGGGGGAAAAACTGCCATTGAAGCACTTTCTGGAAGTTTCAGAAGGTTGGAACTTAGTGAAATGACACGTCTAAGATGTAAAAGAGGAAAACTTTTCCTTTTTGCCCCCAGTTCGTGAATTAATTTTAATTTTACTTTTGAACCATTTCAAATGATTTTATAATATAGTTTTTCCTCCTAGAAAAACTATATTCTGGTTTTAATAGGTAGATTAAGTAGTTTATAAATGACTGAAGTCTTCTTAACAATGTATCTTTCCACCATGCAAGAACTCATCATCCACTCCTTCCACCTGGACAGTAGCTGAGAGCAAATATCCACATTTTCATTTGAATAAATGATACCCAATATTTTCATGTCTCTCTCAGTCCCTCCCCCATCTCTCCCTTGAAGGAGAGGGAGATCAATTGGCTGCTTTCGATAAGCCCCTACTGGGATGAACTCGCAACCCGGGCAAGTGACCTGGATGGAATTGAACTGTGAACTTTTAGTTCCTGGAAAAGGCACAACCGATGGAGCCACACCGGTCAGAGCTATTTGTATTTTTCCCTGTATATCAAGACCCAACTGCTATTAAGTGGACTCTCTGTGTCAGTAACGATACACTGCTCCACTGGCCAATTTCTCAGATTTACTTTTTTTTCCACAGGAACACTGGAATTTTAATTTTGTAAACTGCATATTAAGTGATCAACAACAGACCATTGCCCATAGAGAACTGGGGCTTGGGCTGCGACCTAAAATTTTTCTTTTCCCATTGTAAGATCATGCTGTGCTTCAACAGCTATGCAGAGAGCTGGGTTCTTCCAGACGACTCAGGGATTAAAACTGAGGCGCGGCAGCTGCTGGGGCGGGTGCAGGATGCGGGCAGGGCGGATTGCTCAGCAGGTTGCTCAGCAGCCGGTGGGAGCCTTGGCCTCAGAATGACGTCCTGAAGGTGATCCCCAGCCACAGTGTTGCTGCATCATCATCTCCCCAGCCCCGCAAAGAGGTGTTGGCACTGGGCAGCCCCAAAATACCGGAAGAGGAAGTCAAGAGTTGGTAAGGGCTTCTGGAGAAGTCTTATATCATGGCAACATTTCGCCACAACCTCACAGATATGTTTTATAAAATCAGGCTGTGTCCCCCTCTGTTACAAGTTCCCTCGCAGGTGTTGAGTGCAGTCGAAAGGAGATGTAAAGCCACAATGGGAATGTGGTACATCTTCCCGGGGTCAGTTTTCCTTGTGGGTTGTATTGGACTCTTCATGCGGTCAAGCCCAGATCCTCTGGACCTCACCTGCCTCCAGGATCCTTGGTCACAACTCCTATCATAACTGTGTTGGTTTGGGGCTCCTGCTCAGGGTCTCGGGAACCTTCCCTCACTTCTGGTCTCAGACAAAGAACTATCTCACCTGTGAGAGGTGTGACATGCTCTGGGTTCTCAAAAGGTTCATGTGGTCCAAGCCAGAATGTAGGGGAGATAACTCCGAGGGGAAAATTTGACAAATATGGAGCAGAATCAGCTGATACATTGCTGCATCTCTTCTCCCATCCCCTCCAATGAATTGTTCAGCAAACCAGTGCTCCCCATACAGCCTTCAAAAAGACTTCCGACCAGACCAGACCAGACCAGACCAGGCGATCAGCCCTGTTTTGTTGGTGCCACTCATATTCACTGTCCTCTCTGCCTCATCCCCTCCCTCCTTCCTACCTGCCTCCCTGGGGTTGCACTAACCAATGAAGTGTTAGGGTGAAAGCTTTTGAGTCAGGCTCGGTCTTCTAAGGATACTAGGAGAACTTATTTGATGGTATTACACAAGAATTTCACGAATGCTATGATAAAACATGACTCTTCAAAGTTATTTAATGCTCACACGGGGCCCTTTGTGACATACAACCAGCCTCCTTGGGAAGACAGTCTTGCTCTGTTCTTAGGAGTTCTTCAGCAGGAACATTTGACAAGGACTGGAATTAGGTCTGCGTTTTTCAATGCATTATTTAATCTTACATTTTAGCCCTCTCTACCTTCCCCTCTTGCTTCTTCTTTCTTTACACTTCATTATTTCACTTTGTTTATCATTGGCTTTTATATTAAATTTCCTTATATCTCTGATTTTGGCATTGAGTTTGGCATAAAAAATCCATCCAATGAATATTTTAAAAGTCAATATTTAAGTGCGTGAATGTATGAATAAATGGATGAATGGAATGACTTTCATTTCTCTATTATGATTAGATTGAATAATTGAAACTGATTATAGTTGGGACAAATCTGCCAATACAAATTTTTAAAAACAAAATTCCCATATTAAAAAGCCTTACAATTTGCTAAATATTTAACTTTAATGTATAATTGGATAACTCCTGGCAGAGTAGTAACCTTAGACAAGTTACAGTCATTCACATATTCAGTAGATAATTATAGAGCCCCTGGTGTGTGCCAGGCATTGCTATAGACTCCGGGAAGCACGGAATTGTGTAAGTCGTCAACAACGGCTGCATTTGTAGACTTTACATTTTATGCCATGGCTCTGTGCTTTCATACTAATTGTAAAATGCATATAGTTCTTACCTCAAACTTTTTTAAAAGAGAAAATGATGATATATGATATGGTTTGAAATATATATATTTTTAAGATAGCACCAAACATGTAGTCAACACTCAGTAAATACTAGTTTGTTATTACGTTGTTTTTTATTATTAGATCTGGGAATATTCCACAGAACTGCATAAACCACACAAAAATAATGAAGCATGACCCCCTTTTATTGCCGCAGCATCTGATGTAGCCTTAGAAAGGCATTAGCATCTTTGAGGGGTAAGGTAGTGGACTTAAAATGCTTTTCTCTCTGCCGAAACTGCCTAGTGTGAAGAACATTGACTGCCATTCTGAAGAGGACTCCACATTGGTACGAAGCACATCTGTCCCTTTAAAGAATCCTGCCTGTTTATTGTCTGTTTTCAGCACCTCCTGGATTTTGACATTGGTAGGTATTAAACTTGAGGAAGGTCACTAAATGCATATTGCTAGAAAGAAATAACCTTAGTTAGACATTATCAGAACTGAATTCAATGAAGATACAGTGCCTTTTTTTGTACAGTCAATATTTCATTCAGCCATGGCCTCAATGCCTCAACTCCCAGAGAAGAATGAGCCATTCATGTGCTAGCACAGCCACACGAATCCTTAGGTGTATGATACTAATGCTAGCAATACTTAAGTAACCATTTTGGGCATGCTCAGATATGTGACACCACCTTATAAAAATGGAGCAAGTAAGTAACAAAACAAAAATAAAAACAAAACAAAAATTAAAAAACAAAATAAATAAAATATTCAAGGTTGATTTTTTCCTGAAATGAATACAGACAAGATATACAACAAAACATATTGCATTCTGCTAAACAGTAAATACTCAACACAGAAAGTGCTGTGCTTTCCGAGTGCAGAGTTTATAATACAATTCAAATTTAAGGATTTTGAGATTTTTATAAACGACTAGTTTTTGTTTTTGGGACTTGGATATCACCGCTTTTAGGTGATAATCCCGACATGAATGTGTGCACAGATCTGTCTCCACGCTCTCCCATTCGGACTGTCGATGCAGCCATGGGGATTAGACTTGAGCATGGGCACTGTGTGCAGGAAATCAGTCGACAGCATTTGTAAGCTCTTTTGCTGAGGAAATATGTCCTCCTCCTCTCAACGGGTGTTTCTGTGGTACCCAGGGACCCCATTTTTCTCAGTGGACATTTGTGACCAGAGTTTTACATACTGCTCAGGCAAATAAACTCAAATAAAATTGATTTAATTTTCAGCTTAACTAGAATATTATATTATTACTTGGCAGAGTTGTGTTATTCTTAGAGTATAATACTGATTGATTTGCGATCTATTTTAATTGGTCTTGTGGTTGTGCAGGATGGCGTGGCTAAGCCGTCCTGGTGAAGAAGACTCCAACGCTTGGCCTCCAGGGTGGGCAAACCGAGCCCTGGAATTGGGGGAATCAAGAGAGGAGCCAGTCAGACACCAATTTTTTACATATTGTCTTTGAGATTGGAAGATGTGCCTCAGAATGATGTATGTACTACAGACACAAAAAACATGTTTGACACAAAAGTGCATGTTTGGGTCAGGCGGTGGCACCTTTGCTTCCTGACACATTAACTGGTCCTAAGAGACCTAAGAGCTAACTTTACCATTTTAGGATCTATCTGTTTCCTAAATCTCACCTTACTCAGTGACAGTAAGATTGATTGGTTTTGGCTTTTATAAAAATTGAATATTATTTGAAATAACTATGCTTAAGATTATGCTAAGCATAACTGAGCTTTTAAGCTTTTTCTTAGAGAGTAATTTTTCTGGCACATGCATTTAGTACTTATTACACTTGAGAAATTTCACGAACATCAACCACCTATCCCTGTGACGATCTCTTCTCCAAGTGGAGAAGTACTAATATAATTTATGATGATTATAAACCCATCTTTCATTTTATACCTTTTACAATGAATAACAACGTTATGCCTTAGAATGCTTTACAATTAATTATGTCATTGCAATCTCACATTGCCACTATATAGAAGACATTACCATCTAAAGATTGGAGAGGTAAATATCATGTCCAATGTCCTACAGTGATCGACAATGATTGAATGGCAGAGATTGGCCTGAAGCAGAAATTCATTCACCCATTTGTCCATTCATTCTTTTCTCTTTTCTATTGTGATAAATGAAACATAGCAGGAGATCTGCCCACGACCAAATTTGAAGTGCAGCATTGTTATCTATAGATGTGATGGTGTATAGTGGATCTATAGAATTGTTTCGTCTCACATGACTAAAACTCTGTACTCATTGATCAGCAACACCTCATTCCCCCTCCCCAGCCACTGACAACCACCATTCTACTTTTTGCTTCTATGACTTTGATTACTTTAGATACTTTTTGTAAGTGGAATCATGCAATGTTTGTCCATCTGTGACTGGCTTAGTTCACTTAGCTAAATGTCCTCAAGGTTCATCCATGTTGCAACGTGTATAAGAGTTTCATTCTTTTTTATTGCTGGATGATATTCTGTTACATGTAAATACCATATTTTTAAAGTTCATTTATTTGTCAATGGGCATTTATGGTTCTTCTTTGTTTGCTACCTCTTGGCTATTGTGAATAATGCTGCAATAAATATGGAAATGCAAAGATATCTCTCTGAGGAGCTCATTTCAATTCTTTGTGATAAATACCCAGAATTGGGATTGCTAGCTCATATGGTTATTCTATTTTTAATTTTTTGGAGCTTCCATACTAGTTTTCATAGACGCTGCATCATTTTACATTCTCAGCAATGTTGTACAAGGGTATCAGTTTCTCCATTTCCTTGCCAGCACTTGTTATTTTTTTCCTCTTTTTTTAAAAAAGTAATGGCCATTCTCACAGGTGCAAGGTGATATTTCATTGTAATTTGGATTTGCATTCTTGATTATTAGGGATGTTGAGCATCTTTTCATGTATCTGTTCACCATTTATATACCCTCTTTGAAGAAATATCTATCAATTTCTTTGTCAATTTTTTAATCATTGGGTTATTTGTTTTTTTTTAAGTTATTGAGTCATAGGAATTCTTAATATATTTTAGATATTAACCCCCTTGTCAGATGTATGGTTTGCATATATTTTCACTTTATATTGTACCATCTAGTAACTGTTTATATTGAGCCATTTCAGCAGTGAGCATGGTTCTACTTTGCATACACACACACACACACACACACACACACACACACACATATATACGACTTTTTGATGTGTTAAGGTAACTACTTTTATGTCATTGGCTTCATTTCTTTAAGGGGAAGGACAGAAAGTTCTTTAAATACATGCCTGTTATCTGGAAGAAGCAACATATTAACCAATTAATACCCATGCTTTCATATAAAAGTGAGTTCTTTCTGTGGTCAGAGCAGAATTTGTAAATAATATGACACCAAATACAAGACCTCTAGTGAGTGGAGAGTGCCAATCAGTTGAAGAGAGAAGATATATCTAGAACAGATTTAGGAGTGTAGGGATACACTTCAGGGAGCATCTCTGAATCACAAGAATTAGTATGAAGAATCATGTGAAGATTCTGGGTATATGCCAGTTGCTGCCACAGGCATGTGATGAAAAGGGCAAGCAAAGCAAATATTTGCTGTTTTGTCATAAAGAGAGAAAGGTAATTCCCATCATCTTACCTGGACAACACAGGGAGGGGTCCATTTACACTCTGCTGCATTCTATCAGGGTCTCATGTAGGTAAAGGGGCAATTCCTTGATGAGGGTATATCTGGTGATGCGTGGACCCTGGATCCTTGGCATAAACTGAAGCTGAATTCAAGGATGCTGTAGGGCCCATTTTGCCATTTAACAGCTTGGAGAGAGGAGACAGTCCAGGTAGCCACTCAGGAAAGTCACCTAAACCATCTACATTTCCAGGCTTCATCTCTGTGAAAGCCAGGATTGGTTTGAAGCCCAAGTGAGCCAAGAACTGGGGAAATAGGCAGAATATTACAGGCATATTATTTGTGATTATTACAATTATTTTTCCTCCAGGTGTTTTAATATTTGCAAAATTTGTCAAGGGGAAACTTATTTGAGTTGTTATAAATTAAAAAATATATATAGCCCACAAAGCACTTTGAGAGGAAGTTTTGAGGCCAAAACAGAAAAGACAGGGAGTTGCCTCTGGCAAGATTGAGAATCAGCAGTATTCTTACAAGGGCTTCATTTCCTCAGTCATAAAACATGGACAACAGTATTGAAAGTATTTAGCAGTGTCATAGGGTGGGTGTAAGGGTCAAGTAACATAACTTAGACAGCACTTTCTGATATATAACCTATCCATAAAAAGGATTGAGAAAGACAGGAAGAAGGACAGGAAGGAGGAAGGGAGAAAAGGAAGCGAGGAAGGATATGAAAACATTTGAAAATCATAATGCATTTTTTTAATTGTCAGGAACCAAAAAGGAATTTTAGTTCCTTTTTACTCTCTGCTGTTCTGTGGCTGAAAAGTTGAGAACTTTACCTCCTCGCTACACCTTGCTACTAACTCTTTGTTTGGTGCTCAGGACACCATTTAACCTGCAGATTACGATCTCTGTAGGTTCATACAATTTATACTCTTCTGCCCTGTTTTACTGCATTGGGTAAAATGACCTTGAGGTCCCTTTCAGCTCTAATTTTCTACGATAAAATTATGCTTTCTGTGTCAGTTGTACTTCTTCAATAAAAAAAAAAAGTGAGACCTCAGGCTGGTGAATGTGTCAAATGCTTTGAGATTTGCAGGAGAAAAGCAATGTTCACAGGGTGGTTCTCATTGAGAAGGGATACTCCCTATTTTCACACTCCCTTTTCTACTGAGGTTTTTTAATTTAGTGGAATGATAATGCTTCTTTGCTGCTCTACAGATTTCAAATAGTGTGTGCTTTTGTGAAAAGTCTTTAATCATCTATTTTCTTACATTCTCTGTCTAAAACCTACATCATGAGAATTGCTGGCAATTTAAGCTTTTCTTTTTCTACTACTTATTGGTTTTCAGGACCTATATGACTAGACAGACACAGATGTCATTGATCACAAAGGGCCAAACACCAAATGTTTTCAGTGTGAGTATGCTGTAAAAAAAATAATCTTGCTCAATTCTTTCACTTGAGAATTGAATACTCCGTAGCTCAGAGAGGGAAGGCCTCTAAACCAAGGCCACACAGGAGTGGACCTCAATCTCCTAGTTCTTGGTAACTATTTGAAATTGCATTTTCTAAAGATGGTTGTAATATTATTTCCTACTCCCACGTTTGTCTGCAATGTGATGCTTGCCACTCTCCTACTTAGATATGGAGGCTAATTCGTCTCCCCTTGAAACTGCTTGACCCATAGAATGTGAAAAAATAACATCAGAAAGTCGAAGGGCTAGGTCATGAGAGAACTTAGCAGCTCTTGCCTGGACCTCTTGGGATGCTCTCTTTTAGAACCCAGCCCCTGTGCCGGAAGAGGCTCAGACCACATGGAGAGGTTATAACACACTCAACAGCTCCAGCTGAGCTCCCAGCCCATAACAGCACTTGCTCCTAGGCACGAGTGTGTTTTCTTGGACATCCAGGTCAGCAAACCCTTTAGAAGACTGAAGTCTGACCACCATCTGTGACCTCATGAGATGCCCCAAGAGAGAACTCCCCATCTGAATCTTGCCTACCCACAGAACCATGAGAGATAATAAATATATTTCAGGATATATGTCTTAGGGATGCTCTGCAATAAATAACCTGAAGAGTACAGAATGGTTCACGGGCTCTCAGAGTCCACACTACTTCCTTTTGATACCACACTACTTTTCAAACTATTTGGAATCAGCAGGATATAATGTAGTTACTGCTCTGGTCTCAGTTGCTGCACAGAATTGAAATTGACAGCCATTAGTTTGAGTTTGACTGGAAGAATTTTGAATGTCAGAATTCCTGAAGTTGCCCAGATAGTAACCTGCCATCTTTTGCCTGGATGGGAACCTTGCCTTGGCCTCTCAGCTGCTGACATTGAATAGTTGTCTCTAAAAGCATCAGGCCTCATAGAGTTTAATATGAAAGGAGTCAGGCATAGAGATATGGAAATCATTTTTAAAGAAACAGTGGCAGAAATAGCTATTTGCCACCCAACATCCTCTTTCCTCATCTTGGAATCCTGATGTATTTAGGTCAGTGGACCAAATTAATAGACCACATTTCTCGGCTTCCTTTGTTGCTAGGAGGAGCCGAGTGACTAAATTTTGGGCAATGGGGTACAGGCAGAAATGTTGGGTGAAAATCTCAGAAAGGTTACTTAAAAGAGCTGACTTAGTAGCCAAGAGACAAGACCTTTTCGTTTTTTCTTTAGTTTCCTTCTTTCCCAGACTAGACATGACGGAGGGAACTCCTGCAGCTAACTTGGACAATGGGGTGATGTCGAGAATAGAAATTTCATCAGTCAGGGTCCAACCAGGAAAGCAAAGCCACACTTTATATTTAGCACTAATTGAATTCAAAGCAGGGAATTAGTTGCAGAGATACTGGAATAGCTGAGAAGCCAAACAGAATGGTGAGAAGACCTCCAGATTAGCAACAGCAGGTTGTCACTGCCAGTGTCCTGCTGGGAGACAAAGGAAGGGGGCAGTGTTGCCGGAGCCCAAGTGCGGAGTCACCCAATACAAACTGCACAGTGGACCTGTCCTGCTGGAGCTAGAGCCCCAGAGAGACACAGCTGCTCTGGAGTAGGGACCCAGGTCACTCCTCCTGTCGCCTGAGCTCTGGCCAAAACTTCCTGTAAGCTTAACTTATTTGGAAGCCAATGATCTCAGGAACTAGGGAAATACAAACGGCAGAGGCCAGTTTCCCTGTGTACAGGCAGAGTAGGAAAAAAGTTAAAAATGAAAATGGGATGACAGTATCCAGAGGGGAGGGAATTTCAGGGAAAAAGGGAGGGGATTATAGGAACAAGTATAAAGGACACATGGACAAAAGCTAAGGGGCGTGGAAATGGGAGGGAGGTGGGGAGCACTGGCGGGGGGGGGGTGGACTGGGACGGGAGTAAACGACAGAAAACTGTACTTGAATAACAATTAAAATAAAAATTTTAAAAAATGTATTAAAAAATGATTCCGAGGAGCTAACAATTCAAAGACCACTACTAAAGCCAGCGCTCAGATGGGGAGCCAGAAAGACAGAAGGCGGCTGAGCCCTGGTTACCATGGACTGACATACAAGATGAAAACTGACCATCTGTACGTAGTCATTGTTTTAAATTTTGTCTTACATACAGCAAAGCACAATGCTGATTCACATTAATGCCTCTTAGGGAGGGAATAATAGTTTGCTATGGTTACCATGACAAAATACCACAGACTGGGGGATTTATGCAACAAAAATTTGTTTTCCCACATTTCGGGAGGCTGGAAGTCCATGATGAAGGTATAGGCAGGTTTTGTTTCCTTTGAGCCTCTCTCCTTGGTTTGCAGATGGTCACCTTCCTGCCATGTCCTTACACAGTCTTTCCTAAGTATGGGCACACCCTACTCTTCATTTGTGCATCCACATTTCCTCTTCCTATAAGGACATTTCAATTTAATTACTTCTTAGAAGCCCTATCTCCAAATATGGCCACTTTCTGAGTTACTGGGGGTTAGGGCTTAAATATAAATTTTGGGAAGGCAATTAAGCTTGTAACACAGGTAAAGAAAAATCAGAAAATTAGAAAATCAAGTCAATCTAAATTGTGTATGCTATCTAGGAAATACTAGTGTTGATAATACCAAAAGCAAATAATGTAAGAGACATTTTTATGTGGCTTTATAACGCTGTGGTCACTCCTTGATTAGACACCTCAATCCTGCTCTGCATTTTACGTTGTTGATATTCTGTTGTGTAACCCAGTCTGTTCTATTTGCTCATGTACAGGCCCCGCCATTCGTTTTTCCTTAGATCACTGAGCCAGGAGTCTTCCAAGAGACCTAGAATTTGGCAGGTGCTAATTATTCACTAACCCCTCAACTAATAGGACTTCCCACTTCTGCTGGGGAAGAGAGGCAGATGCTTTGTGAATCCTCAATAAAGCAGCAGCTGCAAAAAAGGGTGTTGCTTCCATAGTTTGCTCCTATAATTAGCTCCACCTTAATCCCCGTGTACACAATGCCTTCTGAGAGTACAAAAGCCGCAGCCTTGTCCAGCTGCCATCCTTCCCCTCTAAGATTGATTTTGGCTGGACTGGGCTGCTTCTGAAGGTGTCATTTAGTATTTAAAAAGCAAAGTCTAGCTCATCTGGTTAGAGCATTGTCCCAATGTGCTAAGGTTGTGGGTTCGATCCCTCATCAGAGCACATATAAGAATCAACCAATGAATGCATAAATAAGTGGAACAAGTTAATGTTTCTCTTTCTCGCTCAAAAAATCAGTAAATAAAAACATTTTTAGAAAGAAAGGTCTAATAAGTAATCTGGAGTGGTGATAACAGACTTTTCACCCTTCTTAATGCAATGGCTATAAATAGGGGAAGAGAACGCACAGGGGGCAGTGAAGGGGTCAAAAGTGACACAGTAGGTGGAAACTTCATTATCTTCTTAATCAGAGAACAGCTAATTGATGTTGTCAACATGAATCAAGCCTTCTCAAGACTGTGCTTTATTCCAGTAGAATCACAAGGGTTTAACATGGCTCCGATGACTTCTGATGGCAATGGTGATGGTGGCTGAACAATCAGACACTACTATTTCCACAATCTGCTTCTTCCCTCCCAGCTCTTCCTTGCCACTCCCTGTTCTACGAGGAGAAAAAGCCAGGATTGAGGATATTTCAGAGATTTGAAAACTACCCCCTAAATGATTTTTTTAAATAGACACTGAGTTCTTTTTTGGAGATGATTCCGCTACCAACAGCATATTTTCCACACTCCACCTTCTACAGGTTCAAACTAATAGGCTTCTGGGGCACTTTACCCCACGGGGCCCCAGGAGCCAGGGCTTCTCCTCCATAGTTTGTGCATTACGAAGGGAGATCTACAGAGAGTATCCGGGGACAAAGTTAGTTGTAACTACCAATAGGACAGGATGCAGCAGATGGGAGACAATGAGATAAGAAGCAGAGGTAGCGAGACACGGAAAAACTAGTTTGAGAAAGTGGTGGGCAGAGGGCACAGCCTGAAGACGCACCCCAAGGAACGGAAGCGTAGCATGACTCTTCCCATGGAGACGTGCATTAGGCATACCTGTAGGTTTTCCCGTGTGGTCAGAGGGGCACTCCTGCAGGCATCAGCATAGTTGGGAAATGAACTCCTTGGTTCCTTTTCATTATTTTTCTTCTCTCAATTATCCTGGTGTGCATCTGGCCTTCTCATTCCCACGTGACAGCTCCCTCCTCCTTTATTTTCCTACCTCACCACAAGTTCCTGAGCAGAGCTGGCTTTGTCCCATGGACCGGGCTGGTTTTCAGCTGATTATGAAGCTTACGATGCTGCCACTGCATTAAAACAACACGCTTTCCTTGCAGAATGTATCCCTGGATTGAACGTGACATCTCCCATGAATGCTCTCCGGTCCAGCCCAGTCACTGTGTGACAGGCGTGCAGGCAGCACTCCCAGACGCGGGTTCTGGTAGACAGCCATTTGAAAGCAGGGGTTAAGTTGGAGAGGAAGAGGGGAGGGCAAGGGTGTTCTCGACTCATGTTGATTTCTGTCAGCTTTCAGTTGCGGTTTGTGAGGAGATAATTGTGTTATATTTTCTCATCCTTCACAGCCTGGTGGTTCCTGTATAATTATATATGCTTGAGCTTAATATTATTTCAGAAGAAGAAAAGTATACAACAGATTTTTAGCCTCAGGCTCTTTATGATTGGGTACAGATTTTTTGGTTGCAAACAATTTCGTTCTTTTTTCCCTTTGCAAAGAGTAATTGTAGGGATGTGGCTCAAGTGGATAGTTGGCCATTGGGGGATTTTCTGGGGGTGAGGGAAGATTGCCAGGCTAAGGGCACATGTCATTCAGGACCCAGTGAGACATGCAGAAGTGGTTCTCCCATGTTTTCGACAGCAACCGAGGAGATGACGGATCTTTCTGCCTCTGGCCTCAGAAGCCGAAGAAGATGGCTCGCAATAAAAACCCCATTTGAAAAAGTTCCTTGTCATTCTGATAGCCCAACCAATTCATTAAAATTGTGGGAACATTTCTGAATATCATTTAATTTTTGCCACTTACAATATTAATGTGATTAAGTATTATAAGTTATATTTATTAGGTTGCACTGAATTATTCCGATCATTATTAATACATTGCCTAGAGTGGGAAAATAAAAAGAAGCAACTCAAGTTGAGTGTAATTTTCATATTGATGTTGCATAATTAACATATTTAACCAGAAAGAGAAGCTGATGCAATTAGGAAAATAAAACCTAGTACAAACGTTTTTATTAATGTCATTAATACATACGCTCAGGATTGGCAATAAACATTTTAATACAACTTGGTGATAGAATAAATTACATCAGTGATATATTTATTTCAAGTTAATTAAAATATTTCTGGCATATATTTTTCTTAAAACTCAGGATTTAACCCTACATTCCTCACTGTCTAAACCATTTTCAGGGTTTGTCTCCATGACTTTTACACGTAATTTTGGTTTTGCTTTTTTTCGTAAGCTTTTGCGGTCAATAGTCAAGAGAGTAGTCGGCGTTTTCCCAAAAATGCCCGTTTCTGAGAGTCAGTTTTCTATACATCAAGGGAGGATAATCAGGAGAGTCGCTTCTCAGAACGGTGGGGCTCTGCCGTGCTGTGATTAGTCAGGGCAGGTAAGTGCTCAGCAGCGCAGCATAGCCCTTCGGCCTTCAGACTCTGGAGCCAGGCGACTGCGTTCTCCAATCCTGGCTCTGTGTGTGTGTGCACTCCAGCAACTCACTGAGCCTCTCTGTGCCTCCGCTGCTTCCCGTGTAAAGTGGAGATGAATATAGCACATGAGGGTACTCAAAGAATTACATGTGGTGGTAATGATATCACACACAGATGCTAAAAGTCTTCTGTGGGTTCACCTGGGTAATGTTTTAAGAATAGTGTCTGGCACATAGTACTCACAATGCAAACGCTTGCTTTTACTATTGGCAGACTACCTGTCAAGCAGTAGAAGATCTATAAATAGAAGTAGCTGTCATTTTTACGGATATATCCACACACCCTCGTCCTCAGAACAGGGCAGTCCAGCTTCCCCTTCTACTGCATGCATTGGTACCGCACTCCTTTCTGTCATTTAAGGCCTTTCTCTCTTGCTTGTCCTTGTATTGACCCAGTTACCAAGCCTCATGGCTTCTTCTTTCTCATCTCTTTGATTCCACTTTGTTGCTACCGCCACCAGGTTTTCAAACTGGAAATACGGTTGCAGCCTCTGAACTGCTATCCCTGCCTCCAGAACCCTCCCATTCCAATCCATCCTTGGTGGTATTCAAAGATGTTTTTTCTGCGTAGTTACTACTTGGATCTCCACTGTCCAGACTCCTTACTTTGTCAACCTAAGCTTGTCATCTCTGGGCCCCAAATATGTAATTGCCTTCTATTACCCAGTACTCCCGCAGGCTTATTTACTCCCAGTGCTTCCACAAAGCTACGGTCAGGGTCACTTTTCTTTCATCAGAAGTCCTCCTACCTATCCAAACCCTACCTGCTTTCCTGCTTACGTTTGTCTTCCTAACTCTCAGACATTTCTTATTAAGTCACTTCCTGTAGGTCTCATCTATACCTTTTATCCATGGCCACAGGAACAAATACTGTATTGTATTATTTTATCATTTGAACTGTGTCCACATTTTCTCTATACCTTTGAGGGCACAAGCTACTTCTGACAGTCCTCTTGTACACCCTGCATTGTCTTGTACAGTGACAAGCAAATAATAGGCATTTCAAATATTCTTAGAATAACTACTGTAGTCGAAACTACTCAGTTTCATTTTTCAACTCAATTCAGCATCATTTTCCAGTTTATATTCTCTGTGTATAATGAGATTTGCTTTGAGTTATCAACACTGCAGGGAAATGTTTAAATTAAAAGGAAAAAAACCACCACCAATTTCTTTGAAAATAGGATAAAAGTATGAAGATACTTTTCTATATTGTATTATCAAAATATAATCTAAATCCAAAGGTATCATCTTCACACTTCCATTGTTTTCTCCAGAACCCAAACTTGATTTACAAAATGTTCTTACTGAAAGTAAACAAATGGAAACCCAAATCCTTATAAAACACCACTGTGTAATATTTCTTGCTACCAAAAATGGAATTGGCTAACACCTGGTAACCAACACAGCAGGATGAAGACACAGATGGTGAAAAGGAAATTACTGGACCGGAGAGTTTAATAGCAGCCCCTCAGAAATGAGTGAGAAACGAGGGAGGTGAGTGGGCTCGTAACTGTAGAAGCATGTGTGTGCGTACAGGAAGGAGACAGAGGATCCCTTTGGTTCTTCAACCTGCAGTCTCTTAATTATTTTAATCCCTTGGAGGACTTTTCTCGCACACATGGAAGGGGAAATGCACTAAGCCTTCTTCCAAGGGTGTCTACAATGCGAGGAAGGTGTCATCAAGCAATGCTTTTTCACGTGCCTTTGTCCCCAGGTTCACTGGCTTTTAGCTGTGAGATGACCAAGACTCACAGTCTTTGCTCCAGTTCTCCAGTCAGGCACACCGCTAAGGAAGGAAGGACAGACACACGGAAACCTGCCCTTCTCACTCAAGACATCCGTGAGGCATAACTCTGTATCGGATAATGCACCACATCCTCGGTGGCAGGTTTGGCACATGTGTGTGTAAGACAAACGAAGACATGGCAGCTCACAGAGTAGTGAGTGTGACATTCCCTCAGCAGGTGTTCACAATCCTACACAATAGATATTTTGTCATGAGGTTTATTGAGAGTTAAGGGAGCATCAAAAAGGGATCGACTCATTCTGTTTCTTGTTCGTGGGTTCGAGTGGAGAAGGTGATACTGCAGGAATGCCTCACAGTTAGTATGTCCTTTGAACACGATCTTAAAAGATGTGCAAAATTTCTCTGTTTGGAGAGTTGCTGGGGACTTTCCAGGCAGGGGCGACCTGCTCAAAGGCACTGAATGAGTGACAGACCTTGATTTGCTTCAGGGAACTGAACAAGGATGGGGACAAATAAAAACCATCATAGAGTAGTAGTTGTACAAATGCCGAACCTTACACTTGCCTATGATAACAATACATTTTCCATATTCTGGAAGAAGAGAGGCTGGTAAGAGTAGCAAAATTTTAGCGCGAGGATTCAAGTCCAGGTCAGTTTGTTCTACATCCGATAGAATGGGATTTGGTGAATTTCAGATGCAAAGAAAGAAGGACATTTCTTTCCCTGAAAGAACTGAGAAAGAATAACAGAGACAGGTGTGGGGAGAAGGATGTTGATGGAGAAAGCGATAGATATGGGCAAAGAGACAGGCGGGTGGTCTTTGGATAGTGAAAGGAGTGAGGCTGGGGTGAGAGGGTGGTAAGAGTTTTGAACAGTAGCTCTGAAGCACGAGAGAGAAGTCTTTGGATTGCCAAGGCCGGCGTGGCAGACGTCCAAGGGGAGGAGGAGCTTCAGAGTTCGGGGACAGGCAAAGCACGAGAAGACGACCCTTGTTCAACAATTCATTAATTTGCCTATTAGTGAATAAACACGCATCACCTGCCAGCCACTGGGCCAGGCACTGATGACACAGAGAAAAAACAGCAAAGGAGCTCTATCCTTAGGTACTTACAGCTGATTAAGAAGATACAGCCTTATAAACAGCTCCATGCATGTATGAGTCACAGATGTGAAGATTGATGTGTATACGTGAAAAACGGACAGGGAGGCTCAAAGGAAGAGGTAAGGATTCCATCTGTGTGCAGGGAAAGGACTGCAAAGGTGGAGCTTTAAACTTGGCCTTGTTCTGAGGAGCTCTATGCCCACATAGTCAGGGGTGGAGTGATCTGATGGCCCTTCCCAACTTACTTTCAAGCCATCCACCTAACGGAAAGGGAGACAGAATGATCTGGATAAAGCCAAGGGCAACAAAATAATAACCAGTGAATCCATACAGGTGTCCCTTGTCATTGTTCCCACCTTTTCTATAACCTTGAATTTTTTGAAAAAACCAAAACAACTGGTGGAGAACAAAAGGAAATACCCTACCGGGAGAATTGAACCATCATTTACTTTCCTGCTGGTGAGTGAGGGCTGAGGTGGAGGAAGAGCTGGAAGGTAGGAAGGAATTTCAGCCGTGGAAGCCACCACAGCAAGGAGGAAAGGGAGCCGGGCAGGGAATGAGGCGGGGCGGGACAGCGGCAGACAGGCCAGTCACAGTCAGAGAAAGGAGCTTATCCATTAGGTCAAAAAGCAATGATATTAAAGTGTTGGAAGGGACTGTTCCTTCCCGATCTGCAGAGGGTCTCACTCTGTAGGTTCAAATAAGCTTTGGGTTTCTCGAAGTGGAGCCTGCAGAGAGAGGTGGATGGAAGGCAGGGTGGCATTTATCTCATTGATTTTGTAATTTCTGAGATGTATGAAACCAGAGCAAGCAGCTTGGAGCAGAATCGAGCCCATATATTACCCAACTCTTTATACATAGCATGTTGAAATAGTGTAAATGTTATAAACAGCAGTGTGGAAATGAGTTGGCTAAGACCGGGCTGGAATAGGTCAGATTTCATTTCAGTCTTAACGCTTGCCCGTGTCAGACCAACCAGGTGTTTAGAGCAGGATACAGAACAAACTGACTGCAGTTATTTCAGAACCATTAATACCGGGCGTTGTTTTAGATTATTGTTTTTAACAGAATACTTTCGAGGCTACAAAGAGGAAACGCAGTCAGTGGGGTTCACAATCAGGGATACATCTTGGAGATAAAGAAATACACCACAGTTGTAATGCTAAGGTGTTAACTTCTTGGAAAGAAATTTCATAAAAATCCTAGTTAATTATGTTTGCTTAAGAGGATTTTAAAACAAAAGATTAAAACTCTCTTATGTTACAATAGAAACAGAATAAGCAACGACGGGAATGAATACAGGAGGAAACACTCTTCCGTCTTGGCACCTGCCCAGGCGTCTCCTGGACACGCCCCTCAGTGTCGCCGCCCACGGAGCTGTCTGGGCTCCATGGGGCCCGCCCAGCCTGAGGAACTGGGCCTCTTCGGGTAGCTTTGTGGACAGCGCAAGGTCGGATGTGCTAGGGAATGCTTTAGCTCACAGAAAATTAGACTGCATTGTGCTCAAATTGTGTTTTTAAATACCGTTAGTGTTTCACACAACCATCCAGGGTTTCAGAAAATCAAAACTTCAGGATGACGAGTTCATGAGTGATGATGATGGTGATTGTTCCGTTGTTCTCGCTTTGTAACAAACTGCCCCAAAACGCAGTGACATAAAATGGCACACTGTGCTCGCAGATTCTGTGGGTCAGGAATTTAGACGGGGCACAGTGTGGGTGGCTGCGCGCCCTGGTTTTTAGTGCTTCGGCTGAAACGATGTGAAGGCTGGGGGTGACGAGACAACTGGATGCTGGACTCATCTGGAAGCTTCCTCGCTCGCCTTGGACAACTGGGCTGTGGTGGCTCCAAGGCCGAGCTCCCTTAGGGCTGCTAATTGGATGCCTGCCTATTACTGGCCTCTCCATGTGGCTTGGGCTCTCTCCCAGCCTGACAGCCATGGGGGAGCTCGCTGTCCTCTGTTGTCGCTGGTGTGGGGCCATTTAAGGGCCATGCTGGCCCTTAACAATTTAGAAAGCATGTTTCCCCAAATCCCAAACACTTAAAATGCATCACGTTGAGAAGCTTCCTTTGCTGTTCATGATGGACAAACACACACTCCCTAAATGTACATGATAGGGAACAGGAGCCAAAGGAGCAGGGGGTTCTCATGGGTGGGTCATCGTGGGAGCGATTTCGCTGTGTTTTGAAAACTCTGTGAGTAAAGAATTCTATAAGGGCAGGGAAATGCAGCGCTATACTCTGCACACAAAGTGTATAGACTTACGGTCTTGGTCTCTGTTTTACTGCCTCTACCCAGTTTCCATTTCGGAAAGATACCACTTGCAATGCTCGAAAGCATTCGCTTAGGTGTGGCCTTACCACTTGTCCGTCTAAATAAAACTAAAGCAGTTGGTGGCTAAGCATGGGATTATCCCTTGACTGTCACAGTTTTGCCCCAGTGAGGCTGGTGTTAAATGTAATTGCTAGTAGTTACTCAACAGGGGTAGAGTAGGGATTTTTCTTAGGGCGCCGGCCTTGCCATTACACATAGAGACATGTCTGGGCCCAACTTCCTGGAGCAGGAAGACAGTTCTTTCCTCCCTTCTTACGACACAGGGAAGATGCAAACACTGTCAGAGAAGGGCATCTGAGTGGGGATCTGTAAACAGAAGCATTTTTGTAAGTTTGCAGAAAGGTGTCGTGTCATCCAAAATTTAACCACGAAATCTAGGTTCTCGTGCTGCTGGGACCATCCATATATTACTGACAAAGTCCTAATTTTAGGAGAGAAATAGTTTACAATCTAAGAATTGGGACACATGGTCTAACAATAGGAAGAACCCTGAAACTCTGAGTTTGTTCTGGATGCTCTTTGCTTTATTGTAGCCAGATGTAACTCCCTGAGGTTGCTTGTTCATCTGTAAAATGTGAGTGCTAAAACAGACCTGATGCTGAGGAGTTCTTCTAGGCGAGTCACTAAGGGCGGGAGTTTCTTAAAAAGGGGCTGAATGTGTTTTCCCTAGGCAACATCTGTCCACACACTCTCTGCAACCATGACCTTCCTCTTCGTCCACCTACTGTTCTGGCTTTCTGAAAAGTGTAGAGGATGGGGAAAAGAATGGAAGGAAAAATGCAGAAAATAAAGACAAAAACTTGAATAAGATGGAAAAAGGGAAAAGAGGCAGGGAGACTGGAAGAAGTAGATAAAAATCTTCCTTCAAAAATGTGTAACACTTAACAGTAGAACAGATGAGCTAAAATTGCAAAAGGAATGATGAGTCATTTTCCTTTGACCCTTTTCCTTCCTACTCAAGGACTGAGAATACCAAGAATCACTCAAAACCATGATTTAAATAAAAACGTTAAATCACAAGCCCCACCAAGTCAACACGCATTTACTCTGGCTGAGGCGAGGGCTCCTTGACAGAGAAAGATATTCTGTTATGGAGCACAGAGGGCTTCTGAGATGAGAGAGGGTTTTCTAGGTGATGCTCAGACTGGGAGTTTTTACCTGCTTCCCCCAGCCAGGGATCTGAACACAGTCCTTCCACCACAATTGTAAGGCAGCGGTTCTGTCTCTACCATTGTCGCCGAGGTTAACCACTGATCCTGCCCAACATTTGCATCTATCTGTCCAGTTAGTGCAAATTCTGTGAACAGCATACAGAGTTGATTGGTGGAATTCAACTCTAAAGATGAGCTTTGAACAACTGCAAAAAGAATGCCTGGAAACTTTGCAATTAGGTGTTTAGTTCTGATACTGAGGAGTGGCTAATCACCTCAGACTGATGTGATTCTAGGATAAGACGAGTCTCCTGAGCACAAAGGGAGAGGGATACTGAAGGCAGAACCAAGGAAGGGATCTCATTCTTGCTGAGGAAGTGTCTTCACAGAGATGCCAAATGATCTGCCCAGGGTCACCTCCTGGTGAGGAGGACTTGTTAGTTACGTGCTACAAATTGCAATTATGCCTACAATTGTATGCTACTTGTTTTTGAATATTTTATAGCTGGGATACATGATAAATGACTCAGTTGCCATGACAGTACAGATTTGTGTCTACATAATTATTTTATTGTCTTTTTAAGTTAAGCAGACTTCTTAAGTGAAATTACCAATACCTAACATTTTGCCTGGCATGTGTGGTAAGAGCTCAGTAAATATTGTATAAACAGGACTTGACTTTCGCCGAGGTGTGGGATCTTAAAAAGTAACTCAATCAGAGCAAATTCGCCTGTAGTTGTGCCTGCACTTGCAGAGCATTACATAGGCATCTGTC
>PVKM010007907.1:0-40286 GCA_004027735.1 Carollia perspicillata | reverse complement strand
AACAGTTTGACTGAGAGGGGATGGGGTTGAGTAATGGCGCTGACATGGGGGCCAGCCCTCCCACTGCCATCACATGTCAGTCTTCTACTATTATTTGGTCTCCTTGTCTGGGGGCTTTGGGGGCTGTTTTCTGGGAAACAGAGCAGGGAGCAGGTGGCAGCAAAGACAGACTCAGAGGTATGTGACATAACAACTCTCTTGAAACTCACTGCTCCCTGCCCCTGCCACCATAGAAATTCTGATACCTTGGGCCATGGGCAAAATTGGATTGGGGAAAGAGCTCCCCTCTTTTGGATGCCTTCCTGTATATAAGCCATTCTCGATCCTTTTCCCTTCAGTTCAATTCAACAAACCTTGATCACCTATTATATGACAGCATAGTAGACATTGAAGAAGATCAAACACCATCTCCACCTTCTGGGAGCTTGAGATGAAGAGGGGGAAATGGGCAGTCAGATATATGTTAAATGCGTAACTCAAGAAAAGAGGAAGTGATAAGATTTCATAGAGGTATAAATATTGCTAAAGAGATGGGAGGCAAAGAGCATTTTGATCTATAAAAGGCCTTCTGGGGGAGCTCAGTTTGAGTTGTGCTTCAGAGAAAGGGTAGGACTTTGAAGGTGGGTGAGGCGGGTGGAGGAGAGTACAGGAAGATTCTTTGGACAGAAGGGATGTATTGGGGGAAAGTGTAGGAAAGAAGCAGAGGAAGGTTGGATGTGTTTGAGGAGAGCTGAAGACACCTACCTGAATACCGTATAGAAGTACAGGGAACTCAGGAAGGGAAAAGGTTGGAAAATTGGTAGAGGTCCCATTGCAGAGGTCTGAGAATGCCCGGCTGAATACTTTGTAGTATAAATGTTATTCTGTGTGCAACTAAAAGACATCAATAAATTTAAAGCCAGGTAAAAATGTGCTTAGGTCTGTGTCTTAGACAAGTGCTTCTCAAACTTTAATATACATATGAATCACCTGGGGGTCTTTTCTTTAAAAGCAGATTCTGATTTAGGTGTGGGGTAGGCACTGAAATTCTGCATTTCTAACGTGCTTCTACGGTTGAGTGAACCTTGACAATAACTCCAATGCATATGGTAGTTCTCTGGCATAGATAAGCCATGGGAGGCTGCAGTAATGACTTAGTGTGAGGGAGGGCAAAGAAAACAAAAGAATCAGAGCAGTAAGGTGGATAAAAGGACACGGATTTATTCTCAAATGTTTGTCACCCATCACCACCACTACAAGGCCCTTCTGTAGGCTATATGGAGACAATAGTAAAGCAGGGACAAAACGCTCTGCCCCTCAGAGATGTGGAAGAGGAGGTGTCTACTGTGGTGAAAGTTTGAATGTGGGAAGTGAGGCACAAAAAGAGGGAAGGAGCTGTCTTTTCCTGGTTGAACCTCAAATACAAAGAGTTAATTATAAACATTATCATCAGTTTCCTATGAGGACTATATTCATCTTTGCATCCCCTGTGCCTAGCACACTGCCCGGAGTAATAAGTAATGCTCCATAAATGTCTGGGAAATGAATGATGACTTCGCAATGTTAACCTTGAATGACTGATGAGATGACGGCCTTTCAAAGACTAGAAAACGTTAGATAGAAGTCATGAGTCCAGCCACACTGTTTGGCCTGGGTATACCTACTAGCTCCACCATTGTAATGACAGAATGGTACATATTACTTCTGTAAAGTGACATCCTTCAGATATTTGGTGGCTTTTTGGATATGCAAATATTGATGGTCTGGGAAGTTTCATGAGTATTCTTAAAGTGAACACAAAGATTTGAACCTCTTGATTTTGTGGTGTTTTCTGGGTCAAGTGAATAGTGAACCATTTCTGGAAGCCCCCAAGAGACACGGGACCTCCAGCACCAAGCACAGGCTGTCTGCACCCATGCTGCCCTGATTCTTGCCCACTGTGCCCTTTTTGGGGCTAAAAAGCCTGCATGGTCCCATGGCACCAAGTCAGGTGTTCTGATCTGTCATCTAATTTTTTAAATATATATAAACCATATGTATTTTAAAGTACAGGTTTTAACAATATTTGTACTGACTGTTTGTTTATATCACCCATTCATTTTGTCTTCTAGTATGTATGGTAATTTTTTTCTTGAATACCAAGAATGTTATATGTAAAGTTACTTCCCTCCAGACATTAGAGTTAATTTTGCTTTCAGAAGTCATTTAGAAAAACTCATCTTAATCCAATCAGGTATTGAACTCGTCAAAGGCTAAGCCTCAATGTTTAAAAATTTTTAAACTTTTTTCAATTATAATTGACATTCAATATTTTAAAATGTATTTTATTGATTATGCTATTACAGTTGTCCCAGTTTCCCCCCCTTTCTCCACCTCTGCCTGGTATTCCCATTCCCTCCAGCAACCTCCCCACTTTGTTCATGTCCGTGAGTCATGCATATGAGTTCTTTGGCTCGTCCAATTCCTGTGCTATTCTTAACAATGCCCCTATCTATTTTGTACCTACCAATCTATTCTTCTAATCCCTGTACCTTTTCCCCCATTTTCCATCTTCCCCCTCTCTGCTGATAATCCTCCAAGTGATCTCCATATCTATGATTCTATTCTTGTTCTGCTTGTTTACTTAGTTTGTTTTTTTTAGATTCAGTTATCGATAGTTGCAAATTTGTTGCCATTTTAATGTTCAGAGTTTTGATCTTTTTCTTAAGTAAGTCCCTTTAACATTTCATATAATAATGGTTTGGTGATGATGAACTCCTTGTCGCTTTGCCTTGTCTGGAAAGCACTTTATCTGCCCATGGATTCTAAGTGATAGCTTTGTTGGATAATCTAAGTCGTAGGTCCTTGCTTTGCATCACTTTGAACATTCCTTGACAGTCTCTTCTAGCCTGCAAAGTTTCTTTTGAGAAATCAGCTGAGAGTCTTATGGGAACTCCTTTGTAGGTAACTTTCTGCTTTTCTCCTGCTGCTTTCAAGATTCTCTCTTTATCTTTAACCTGTGGCATTTTAATTATGATGTGTCTTGGTGTGATCCTCTTTGGGTCCAGCTTGTTTGAAACTCTCTATGTTTCTTGAAGTTGTATGTCTATTTCCTTCACCAAATTAGGGGAGTTTTCTTTCATTATTTTTTTTCAAGTAAGTTTTCAATTTCTTGATCTTCCTCTTCTTCTGGCATCCCTATCATTTGGATGTTGTTATGTTTGGAGCTGTCCCAGAGACCCCTTAGTCCATTCTCATTTTTCTTTTTTCTTTTTTAACAGTTATTTTTATTTTTATTTTATTTATTTATCTTTAGAGGGGGGGAGGGAAAGAGGGAAGGGAAGGAGAGAGGGAGGGAAATATCAATGTATGGTTGCCTCTCGTGCGTCCCCTGCTGGGAATTGGTCTGCAACCCAAGCATGTGCCCTGATTGGGAATCGAACCATGATCGTTTGGCTCACAGGCCTGCGCTCAATCCACTGAGCTATGCCAGCCAGGGCTCATTTTTCTATATTCTTTTTTTTTTCTTGCTGTTCTGACTGAATTCTTTTTTTCTTCCTATGTTCCAAATCATTGATTTGATTCTTGGCTTCATCCCCTCCACTGTTGGTTCCTTTAGATTTTTCTTTATTTTACTTAATGTAACCTTCATTTCTGCCTGGGTCTTTTTTATGCTGTTGTCATGCTCAATGAGTTCTTTGAGCATCCTCATAACCAGTGTTTTGAACTCTGCATCTGATAGTTTGGTTATCTCAGTTTCATTTAATTCTTTTTCTGGAGTTTTGTTCTGTTCTCTCATCTGGGTCATATTTCTTTGTCTTCTCAATTTGGCAGCCTCCCCATGTTTGTTTCTATGTATTAGGTAGAGCTGCTTTGACTCCCTCTCTTAGTAACATGGCCTATCGTAGAAGTACATACCTGGCTGGATGAACATGGCTTCTTTAAATCCTTAGTTTTGGGACTTCCATACAGCTCGATTTTTCTCATGGTTCTGGTAATATTTCTTTTGTAGTTGAGTTATAATTTTTTCTCTAGTTATGTGAGGAGGTGAAGCATGTTTACCTATGCCTCTGTCTTGACTGGAAGTGACATTCAGTATTATATTAACATCAGGTATACAGCACAGTGGTTAGACATTTATATAACTTATGAAATGATCCCCTGGATATGTCTGATACCCCTGATACCTACCTGACACCATATGAGCTTCAATTTTTTAGCTACTTTATTTCAGGTTTATTCCTATTTCTAGGTATAACCCTTTGTTGGGTCTCAACTGAAAGGCTGGGATATTTACTGGGGGCCCTCCTCCTTGGTTCCTGAAGTCATTTTTTTTTTTGCTTGTCTATGCCCATAAAACTACTAAATAGTTTGCTTAACTTTTTAGCCATAGCCTGAGAATTGGCAAATGCTTTGAGGGTGAAATCTGGGCTCACTTCTCTACACTTCCTTTTTTTTTCTGGGATCTTGGCTCCTCTGATCCTTGATACCTTGATAACTCTTCAATATCTTCAAATGTATGTTAAAATTTTTTTGGTCCAATTTTTTCGTTGTTTTCATTTGGAGGATTCAAACAATTATAAACAGAAACCCTGCATTGAATTTTTCTGTTTCCATTTTTCCCCTTAACAGTTGTGCACTTTGTTCTTATTCTTCCAGTGGTTACTTCAGGAATTTCAATATGCATACTTATTTAATTCTCTGTTCAGAAGTATTTTATTAATGCTGCTAAACTAGTCCACTGAGATTTTGATTTCAGTACTACATTCTTTTTTTAAAGACTTTACTTATATATTTTTAGAGAGAGGGGAAGGGAAGGAGAAAGAGAGTGAAACATCAATGTGTGGTGGCCTCTTGCATGTCCCCTACTGGGGACCTGGCCTGCAACCCAGGCATGTGCCCCTACTGGGAATTGAATCACAACCCTTTAGTTTTCAGCCCCACGCTCAATTCATTGAGCTACACCCACCAGGGCTCAGTTCTACATTCTTAATTTCTAGAAGTAACATTTGATTCTCTCTCAGATCTGCTAGAAAACTTTTTATGATTTTCAGTTTCTTACAAATATATTTAAGCTTGACTTCTATTTCTTTAAATGTAATATACATTGTTGTTTTCTAATCTAGACCTGATGATTCTAATACTTGGCATCTCTGTGGGTTTGTTTCTGCAGAAATAATCTATTTAATAAAATACAACATTCATGGGCATTTTTTGAAGCCTAGGATAAAGATCTTCCCTAGGGAGTGTTTTATTTGTTTTTAACTGTGGCACCATCAGTCCAGGACTACTTTAAATTCATGGCTTCAGAGTTTTTTGTGAACTTAAGCAAATTACACAAAAGTCCACCTGTGGTTACAACTTCCCAGGAACTTCTCTTTAGTCCTCTGAACTTTTCAGTGTCATGAGGTTCCAGCTGAATGTGGCAGAGTGTTCTACTGTTTTTGTTTTTTTTTCCTTGTGGTTTGTATTTTTGCAGCTTTCTTTTTCTTCTTGAAAAGATTTTATTTATTTATTTTTAGAGAGGGGAGAAGGGAGGTGAGAGGGGGAAAAACATCAAATCAGTTGCCTCTTGCGTGCCCCCAACTGGGGACCTAGCCTGCAACCTAGGCATGTGTCCTGACTGGATATTGAACAGGCAGGCTTTCAGTTCACAGGCCAGTGCTCAAAGCACTGAGCCACACCTGCCAGGGCTGAAGTTTTCTTTGAAAAGTTCTTCTGTGCTCTAGGTCACAAAGATCTTCTCCTACTTTTTTTAGGTTCTCCAGTCTTACCTTTCACATTTTAATTTTTAATACACTTGGAATCCACCTCTAAATATATGATTAAGAAATGATCCGATTTTATTTTTCTCTTTATAGTGAGCCAATTTTCTCATCACTATTTGCTAAAGAATCTTTTCCCCACCGATTTGTGGATCTCCCTTTATCACATACATGAGTCCATCTTTGAGTTCTCTACTCTGTTCCGTTGGTTTGTTTGTTCCTGTATTTATTGTCATATATTTGTAGTGTGTTTTAGAGTTTGGTACAGCAGGCCTATCCTTTGCCCTTCTTTTTAAGGTTGACTTAGCTACTAGTGAACCTTTCTTTTGCCATATAATTTTAGAGAGTTTAACAAATTTTTGAACGTTCCAACTGAAATTTAGATTGGGAATGCATTATAGTATAATTTAATTTGGGGAACAGTGATATCTTTGTAATTTCAAGTTATTCCAACCAAAAGCCTAGAATGCCTCTCCATCTATTGAGATAATTTTTTTCTGTCCTTTATTAGAGTTACATAGTTTTCTATATTCTTGGTTAACTTTATACTTTGATACTCTATAATTTTTATTGCTATTATGAAGGACATATCTTTTATTATTTAAAATTATAGTTTTCTAGGTTTTTTTGCAGTAGAGAAATGCTATTGATATTTATAAGTTCTGGTAGTTAGAAACCTTGAATTCTTTGATTGGGTCTGATGGAGAATGTCTTTGGTTATCATTTCGATTGCTTTCATACTTACTGGTCTATTCAAATCATAAATTTCTTTTTGCCTGATTTTGATATTTTACATTTTTTTTCTAAGAATTGAACCATTTCATCAAGTATTTTTCATTTACTTAAGCATGTTATTCAAGCTGTTTTCCTTCTCCTTCCTCTTCTACTTCAATTTCCAAAGTGATTTTATATTTCCTTTCCTCTTTTGCCCTAGGGGCATCACCAGCCCAGAACCACTTTTATTTTATTTTTGAGGGAATGTAAATTAGTATTCCTGACCAGCATGAGGATAGACCTTGGTTAAAATTCTCAGAGAAGTCTGGTTTTTTTTCCCCCCTCTACCCAGAGTTCAAACTTTGTTGTCTGGTGGGCATATTTTTTCCAGCCACCTTTTTACTGATGTGTAGCAACTTGAAAATCCTGGCTCTTTTTCCCTGGGGTCTCAATTCCAAATACCCACTTCAAGTGAGCCTCATCTTTTGTCCCTTTCTTGTTGTTATCCCAAGTCCTTTAGTCACTGACCCTGCAAATCACCTAGGACATTGAAGTGTCAGCTGACTTTCCACTCTTGTTTTTTAGTTTTCTATTTTCGGGGCTGGGATATTTCCCTTGTTCTTTTGTAAAGAGTTAAGCTCTGCATTTTAAAGAATATTTATTATATTTAATTCAGCATTTCCAACTGTTTTGTACTGGGGAATTATTTAGGTCTGTGATATGTATAGGTCATTTTGAGATAAATACATAGAAAGATCATTTGTAAATATAGTAACCTGTATTTCAATATCAGTTGATGTTTTATTTGATGTTTTTTATTTGATGTTTTTAGTCAATGGTCTATTATGGACATAAATTATACATGACTAAGCGTAAAATCAATTTAAAACTGTTTAAAAGTTAAAACTACCAATGTGCTGGGGGTATTCAACTGAGTGATAAACTCAGTGACTGAATCATGTAGACTTTCAGGAATTCCTCAGTAATTGTTGTTGAGGCTCTATTAACATACTCTGAGACTGATGTTCTAGTATAAAGGGAAGAAATAAAAAACTGTAACAAATGTCGTTTTTGCTTTTCAAGTGACCTGGAACACTCTTGCAAAAACCCAGGAGTTTATTCATGACTGTTTGGGAAAATTTTTCCTACAGAACAAAATAAAAATGCTACAGTTGTCACAATCTGGCTTCTACCTATCTTTTCAGCCTCATCTCTCACTACTTAGCAAAAGTGCGCTTGACAATCATGACTTCTAATCTCAGTGAAGTTCCCATTTGCTTGAAATGCTCTTTCTTTACTTACAAACCTTCTGCTGATTCTTCAAACTCCAATGCAGACTGGCAACTTCTTGAGTAATTTTTATGTTCTCTCTCAAGCAGTTAATGACTATCTTTTGTATTCCCTGGCACTTATATTTCTGTTACAGCATTTACCACACAGTATTGCCATTTATCTGTTTAGAGATGTATTTTCCCTACTAGTATAAGCTCCTAGAATACAGGGATCATATTTATCTTTGTAGTCCTGGCACCCCACAAAATACCAAGAACTTAGTACTCGATAAATAATTCATGAATAAATGAATGGGGTGGTAATTGTTCCTATTGATATGAATGCCAAGTGAATCAATATTTGTGTCTATAAGATGAAATGTACTGTCAGTAAATTCTCTAACCTAGAACATTACCTGACTTTTTTTCTTTTTGTGCCTCTCTAGACTTCAAAGCGACATAGATTGAAAAAGATCCAGAAATTCACAGGTCAGAAAGATCCTATGCTTTATTTTCAACTGAAGGCTAATGACAGACCAACTGTGGGTTGCTTTAAAGCTCTATCCTTTAGCCCTGGTTGGTGTGACTCAGTGGATTGAGCACCAGCCTGTGGACCAAAAGGTTGCTGGTTTAATTCCAATTCAGGGCCTGTGCCTGAGTTGTGGGCTCTCCCACACAGATGTTTCCACGCTTCCTTTCCTCATCTCGTTTTGTGTAAAGCTCAAAGTATCAGGAAATAATAAACTTAGTGAAACTGGAGAATGGAGAAGGGGTAACTACCAAGAGTTTGATGTGGAAAGTTTCAGTACCCTTTTTCTCTACCATAGACACTGGATAGACTCCTTTGGAGGAAAAAAAATATGTGTTATGACCTCTGTTTCCCCCACTTCAACTCCCTACTACCATGATTATTTCTGCTCTTTACAATCACTCACATCTATATTACATGGTGAAGGCAGAACAGTGTAGTCTAAAAAACAAACTTGAGATCTGGGTTAAACCTGAGCCCTACCACTAATTAGCTTTAAGATCCTGGACATGACTTCATCGTTGTTTCCTTATTTGCAGAATAAGGGTTTTGGACTAGGTGATGTCAATAGTCATGATTCTAACAGATTCTTCACCTCTGCTCCCAGCTCAACAGTGGGAAGAAAATCTCAGAATGGGCTGCATTAAAACTAACCTGACATGGTGAGTAAAATCGATCTTCACCGTTGTCTATTTTTCTTCTTTTCAGCCTATTCTGCTGATAAACTATAACAATTTAGGAGTAAGATAGCTGGGACTCTGTTTTACTTCCCACATTATCATAGCCTCCTCTAAGTTAAGTCTCTCTTCTTATTGGTTTCCTTGCCAGTACTTTTAATATCACTTCAGTTACACTGACATACTCTTTTTCATCCAGCTTTTCAGGACTCCCTGAAGTATGGACCCAGGAATGTATACTCTGTCTTGAACAGATTTTCCAACATCTGGAAAATGCAAGGTCAGGGAATGTCGTTTCTGAGTAGGGATTGAAGGTGGTAGAGCTTTTAAGAGGGAGGGAGGAAGGGAGTAAAGAAGAGAGGAAGGGATATGAGGAAGCAGGGAGTTAGAGGGAAAAGAGCATTAGTTACTTAGTCTGTTAGTTTGGGCAATAGGGAAAGGTTCTAGGTTCAAAGGAAGTTTAAGAACTACTGGTTTATTGATTACCTCTGATTGGAATGGGACAAATGCTTTCTTTTGTCCCGATGGAGGAATTCTTTCCATAATTAATTGATGTTGGCTAAAGTAACTTATTATCCTTCCTCAGTCCAAAATATTTTGCATTTGAAATTGGCCATTATTTTTCCCTGTGTCTACTTTTTCTGCCTTTTTCCTGTTTCAAAGCGAAATGAAACTTTTCTCTTTATTCCTTAGATCAGCTCTTATGGAATCATGTTTGCCTGAATCACAGTGTATGATTTCTTCTTCCACCTCCTCTGGTTTTGTGGCTCAGGAGCCTATTCTACCCTTTTGTGACTGTAAGACAGCAAAATATTCTACTACCCACAGTACCTCCTCTGGATCATCATGCAACAACTCCAGTTTGTCTCACTTTTCTGTCTTTTCTGAAGGAACAACTGGGAAATTCCGGAGCCATAGCTTACCTATTTTTTCTAAAAAGCAACCATCTGTGTTCAAGAACCAAGGCACATCCCTGCCTCCTCCTCATCTCTCAGAGCTTGGGAAATCAAAACTCTTTCTGAATTTGGCAAGTCTTTCAGCCTTAATACCTCAAACCTCTCTCACCAACTCTACTATCTGCAAACAATTGAAAACAAAGGATGGAAGGAGGAGCAAGAATCATTTGACATCAGATCATTGGCCAAATTCTATTTTCAAGGAGAGATCACAGTTCAAAGGCTGGGATCCAATCCGGATCTCTTCTTTGACTAGGTGGAAGTTAGAAAGACACGTGGCTTGGAAGGTTTGTACTTTGCAGAAACAAACAGTACCTTTGCCTGTGAGGGAATCATGGGCAATGTTGAATTACTTAACTGAGGTACAAGGAAGCATCCCTGAACCAGAAAAACCCCAAATCCAGTTATCTATGCCCATTTATCAAAGCACTGAGCAAAATATCAACAATGAATCCCCAGACCTTCCATCATTTCAGCGCCATGTGAACATTGGAGTGGAATCTGGATTAAATAAAACAGAAACAAAAATTTTACAATCATTTACCCCAGGTAAGCAGTCACAACCTGAGGGTGGCCCCCAAATCCTTGGATCCAAGTTGTTAGTTACATCAATGGACACAACACCTCCCAAAAATTTAGGAGTTGACATAATTGAAAAAGAAACCACTTTACTGCAGAAGGATCCGAAATATACGCTAGAGCTTAGTGTAAAGCAGAGGGTGATAGGTCTTCCAGAAAAAACCGTACAGAAGCATGACACCCAACTGACTAGTGTGGAGCTGACTTCAAGGCTACCATATCAAGTCACAGATAGGATAAAGGTAACCCCATTGGCACTACTTCAAGCCATGGATTCAATGGGGATAATCCCAGAATCACATTCAGAAGTGATAGAATCTGTGGGTTTGTTTCCACAACCAAATGAAGTTGTTAAACCATTGGAAATAGTGAGTGGAAGTTCAAAACCAGCATATCAAGTCATTGAATCAGTGGAGGTAACCCCAAGGCCTCAGCACCAAGTTATAGAATCAAAGAAGATGACCTCAAGACCACTGAATCAAGTCACAGATAATGTAAAGATAACTCCTGCAGCATTGCTTCAAGTCATGGATTTTATGGGAATGATTAAAAAATCACATCCACACATCATAAAATCAATGGGAATGACCCCAACATCAGAATATCCAGATAAGGAGTCAGTGAAAATGAACACATTTTTGGACCATCAAGTCATGCAACCAGGAAAGATGAGTCCAAGGCCACAGCATACAGTCATGGAAACTGTGGAAATGATTACAGGATCACAACATAAAGTTATTAAGTCAGTGGGCATAACTTCAGAGCCACAAAATCAAGTCACAGAACCAGTGAAAATTATTCCAGGACCAACATGTCAAAACACAAAATCATTGAACATGATGCCCAGACCATTGCATCAAGTCATGGATATCATGAAAGTAACACCAGAGGCACTATTAGAAGCTATGGATTTCATGGGAATAATTCCCCCTGCACAGCCAGATGGTATAGAATCTGGGAGTTTAACCCCAGATTCACAGACTCATATTTCATATTTGACCCCAAGGGCAACTAAACCAAATGATTTGATATCTTCTAGTTTTCCTACTACTATTGATCCACCTGGAATTAGAGAGGCTATAGGTGTACCTCCAAAGCCACTACCTAAAGTCATGGAATCAGTAGGAATGCCATCACATCAATCCATGCATTCTCTAAAGATAACCCCAATAGCACTGGGGTCATCCAATGGAATGATCACAGAACCACACTCACAAGTTGTAGAACCTCAGGATTTGACCCCAAGGCCAATATCTCAAAATAAATCCTTGGAGTTGACTCCTAGGCCATGGGTTCTAGACCCTGTGGGGATGACTGCACAACCATATCATCAAGGCACAGAATCTATGGCAATAACCCCGGTGCCCCCTCAAGATATGGAATCTTTGAGGTTGACCCCATGGCATCAAATCCCGGAGTATTCAGGGATGAGCCCAAGGCAAAGCCATCAAGTTATAGAAACTGTGGAATTGACCTCTGACACATGCTTACAAATGAAGAAGTCTGTAGAGCTGACACCGTCACATCATCAAACAATAGAATCTTTAAGGACAATCCCAAAGTCACTGGGTCAAGGTACAGAATCTACTGGAATGAACCAAAGACCACTGCATCAAGTTACAGAATCCTCAGTATTGACTACTACATCGCTGCTTCAAGGTGTGAAAAATATGGGGGCAAAGCCAATGTCACAACTTAAAGTTATGGATTCTATGCAGTCATCACCTGGGTTGCCAAATGTAAAACCTGAGAAACAGATCGTGGGAACAGAATTGAAAAGTATAAAATCTGCGGATATAACCACAGGTTCAATCCCACACATAGTAAAATATGAACAGCTGCTCCCAACTGTGAACTCTATAGAATCAGCTATAGAACTTCAACAGCTGAGTGTAAAATCTGATGAGTTGACCCCCATTTCACAGCTGCAAACTGGAAAATCTGTGCAGTCATACCTAGGACCTCACTCTCAAGGTGAGAAATCTATCCAATTGACCCTAGGACCACAACAGCAAAGTGAAAAATCTGCTGAGTTAGCCCCAGCACCACAGTTGCAAAGTAGGAAATCTATAGATTTGACCTCCAGTTCACAATTGCAAGGTATGGAATGTGTTCATTTGAGCCTACCACCAGAATTGCCAGGCACAAAAACTGTGGAGTTGACTCCAAGGCCACAACAGGAAGACATGAAATCTGTGGAGTGCACCCTAAAGCCATGGTTACAAGATATAAAATCTGAGATAGCTGAAGAACTATTGCTTCAAGATGTGAAAACTCCTCAAGTGGTAGAATGTAGGAGGTTGATTCCTGAGACACGTGTAGAAGGTATGAAATATGAGGAGCTGATCCCAAGGGTACACATTCCAGCAGCAAAATCTGTAGAATTGGTACCCAAGCCAAATCATCAAGCCATAGAATCTGAAGAATTGACCTCATGGCATCAAGCTTCAGAATCTTTAGAGATGATCTCAGAGCCAGGATATCAAGAAACAGAACCAAAGTTAACCTCTGACACTTGTCTTCACAAGAAAGATTCTGTGGGGTTTCCACAATCATCTTTAGGAAATAATATCCCAGGGCCATTGAGACATGCTTCAAAATCTAGGCAGATGAACTCAATGTCATTCCAAGGTGCTCTTGAGACAAAGCTCCAAAGTGTAAAAGCCATGGGGGAGACTCCGTTGTCACAAAATACAATACAAGAATCTCAGAAGGTGGTACCAGGATCGGAGGTGCAAGGTATGAAATCAGAGGTGTTACTCCCAGACTTCCAACTGAATCTAGGAGCATATTCAGAAATTATGAACTATGAGGAGTTGACCTCAGAACCACAATTTCAAAGTCCGCAACCTGTGCCATTGACCTCAGAACCACAGCACCAAAGTATAAAACTTGAGTCAGTCCCATTTGTGGTAGGATCTAAGGAGTTTATTACAGGACCAAAACCACATGTAATGGAGTTGACTCCAGAACCACAGCCCAAGAAAGCAAAGTCCAGGCAGTTGGATCCAGAGCCACAGTTACAGGATGTGAAATATGTTAATTTAATCCAAGAGTCATCTACTACCAGAGCAGTAGAATCTGAGAAGCTGATAAAAGAGCCAGTGCTACAAAGTATGTCAGAGGACTTGACTGTAGAGCCACAGTCACAAAGTGTCAGATTTTCAAAGTTATCTCCAGGGCCACTTCTCCAAGGAAAAAAATCTGTAGATTTAATCTCAGGGACCCCACACCATGTTATGAAATCTAATGAATTGACCCCAGCTTCCCCTGCGCAAGAAATCAAACTGTCAGGTTTTACATTACAGCCAAAGCATCTAAATGTTATACCTGTACAATCAACTCCTGAACCACAACCTCGAGGTATCAAATCTGTGGAACTAAACTCAGGACTATGCTCAAAAGATGTTAAATTTTCTAATTTGGACCCAGAATCAAAGCATAAATGTTTCAAACATGTGCAGTTTATACCAGAAACACAGATTCAGGATATGAAGTTGGTAGGGCTTGTAGCAGAGTCATCTTTGCAGTTAAGCCAAGGGCTCCCAGTTGAAAATATGAAATCTGCTTTGTCTATTGACGGATCACAGTTTCACAGCATGAAATCTGTGAAATTGACTTCAGAAATACAATTTCAAGGTGTGAAATCTGAGGAGCTGAAACTAGGACCAAGGCAGCAAGATGTCAAATATTCTGAATTGACTTCAGGGCCAAAGCTTCAAGGTGTCACATTTGGGGAGCAAACCCCAAGACCACTGTTTCATCATGTGAATTCTGTGGAGATGACTCCAGAGTTAGGGCTTCAAGATTCTAAATTACCAAAGATGTCTCCAGGGCTTCAAGTTAGGAAACAGGTTGAGCTTAACCCAGGGCCATGGCTACAAGATGTCGAATTTTGTGATCTGACATCAGGAATGCAATCTCAAGGTGTGAAATCTTCAGAGTTAAAATCAGGGTCACAAAAACAATATATGAAAAAATTTGAGTTGACTCCAGAGCCAAAGAAGCAAGGGGGAAGATCTATGGAGTTGACCCCGGGACCTGAACAGCAAGGGGTTAAGCCTGAGATGTCAATACCAGAGCCACTGTTTCAAGGTGTAAAATGTGTAGAGGTGGGTCAAACGTTAAGCATTAACAGTGACATTTCACATAAATTAGTGTCAGAGCCACAGATTGCAGATGTGAAGTCTATGGAGATGACTCCTGAGCAACAGTTGCCAAGTGTAAACTTTTCTGAGTTGACCAGAAGACCACAGTTACAAGGTATGAAATCTTCTGAATTGATCCAAGGACCACAGTTAAAAGATGTAAAACCTGTGGAATGGACCCCAATCTCAAAGTTTCAAGGTTTAAAATCTGAGACACTAATCCCAGAGACACAGTTAGAAGACAGGAAATCTGTGGATTTAACCCCACGGTCACATTTGGGAGGTGTGAATCCTGAAGAATTGACTTTAGAGCCAAAAATGCAAGACATGAAATTTGTGGAGATTATCCCATGTTTCAAACTTAAAAGTTTAAACTCATCGGAGGAGACTCCAGATCCACTGCAATGTTTAAAATCTGTGAAGTTGACCCCAAGGCCAAAGAAGTGGGTAGAAAAACCCACAAATGTAACCAGAATGCAAAAGTGTCAAGGAGTAAAATCTGTGGATTCAGCTCCAAGGCAACAGTTTCAAGGGATGGCACTTTTGAATTTAACTCCTAAGGAGTTAAAACTTGAACCACAGTTGCAAAGCACAAAATCTTCCCAGTTGACCCCAGGGCCACAGTTATACCAAGTGAAACCCTTGGTGTCAACTTTAGAACCACAGTTTCAAGGGGTGAAAACTGTTGATCTAAAACAAGAGCCACCAACACTTGGAAGTATGAGACATATTCAGTGGACACCAGAACCTGACTTCCAGGGTGTGAAATCTACAGGGTTAAATCTTGGGTCACAATCTCAAGGTGTCAAATCAGCAAAGTTGAAATCTTTGATACAGTCAAGATATGTGAAGTCATCTAAATTGACTCGAGGACCAAAAACTCAAGGTGCAACATATATGGAGTTCAACCATGGGCCACAGTTACAGAGTGTGAAAACTCCTAAGTCGCCCCCAGAACAACTGCAAAAAGGGACATTTTTGGCCTCAACATCAGAGCCACAGCTTCAAGGCATAAGAAGTGTGGAGTTAAACCAACAGCCACAACTTGGAAGTATGAAATCTGTTCAGTGGATACCTGCATTAGAGTTTCAATGTATGAAATCTCTGCTAAATCTTGGGTTACAATCTCAATGTGTCAAACCATCAGAGTTGAAACCTTTGATAAAGTTAAGAGATACAACATCATCTAAGTTGACTCCAAAGCCAGAGCTCCAAGGTATACAATCCTTGGCGTCATTCCAGGAACATCAGCCTGAAGGTTTTGATTCGAAACCTCATCTGCAGTTTAGAAGTATGAAATCATGTGACCTGACTTCGAGGTCAAAGCCCTGTGATATAAAATCTATGATGTTCAAATCTAAGGTTCACTTGCGTGATGGGAAATCTCCTAAATTGACCTCAGGACTACGGCTTCAAGAAGTGAAACCCTTACAGTCATCCCCAGGAACACAGCTTCAAGGGGTAAAGTCTCCAGTGCTTACACAAGAACCACAGCTTCCAGGTGTAAAATCTGGGGTATTAAGTCAATTTCAGAGTGATAAAACTATACAGTCGAGCTCCTCACTACACTTGAAAAGTATGAACTCATCTAAGTTGGCTCTTCAGAAAAAGCTTCAAAGTGTAAAATCTGAGGACTTCAACTCTGGGTCACAATGGCAAGGTCTAAAATCTTCTAAATTGCCTCCTGGTATAAAATCCCAAGATATGAAGTTTACTGAGTTAAATCCCAGGTCACAGTTGCAAGGTGCAACATTTTCTAAATTGAATGTAGAGACAAATATTCAAAGTTTCAAATTTAAATATTTCAACCCTGAATCATTGTTACAAGTTATGAAATCTTCTCAAGGGACTTCAAAGATAAAGCTTCAAGATATAAATGACAAAAAATTCAGTACCATCCCCCAGTTGCAATCTTCTGAGCCAATATTGGGGACAAAGCTTGAAAAAGTAAAATCAGAAGAATTCAAGTCAGGTCCAGTGTTGCAAGATATAAAATCTTCTAGGATGGTTGTGGGTATAGAGCTTCAAGGTGTAAAATCTATGAATTTCAGGTCCGGATCACACTTTCAGGGTATGAAATCTTTTGAAGTGATCCCAAAGGAAAAGCATCAAGGTGTGAAATCTGTAGAATTAAAACCTAGTCCAAAGTTACAAGATGAGAAATCAGATTTGACCCTGGGGAGCAAGTTTCCAGGTGCAAAATCTGTAGAGATGGATTCAGGTCCAAAATTACAAGATATAAAATATTCGGACTTGATCATGGGTATAAAGCTTCAAGATTTAAAATCTGTGGGGTTCAACTCTAGATCACATTTTAAAGGTATGAAATCTTCTGAAGTAATCCCAGGGACAAAACTTCAAAAAGTGAAATCGTTTTTCAACTCCGAGCCACAGACACAAAGTAAAAAATCTCAGTCAATTCAAGCAACAAAGCTTCAAATTGTGAACTCCTTAAGGTCCAACCATGGTCCAAAGTTGCAAGGTGGAAAATCTGATTTAACCCAGAGGAGTAAGCTTCAAGATGGGAAATCTGTTGAGTTAAAACCTGTTCCACATTTACAAGTTGTGACATCTGAGTTAACACCAGAGACAAAGCTTCAAAGTAAAGAATCTGTGGAGTTCATCACCAGGCCAATGTGTCAAGATATGAAATCTTTTGAATCAACTCTAGGTACAAAGGAACAAGATGTTAAATCTTTGGGGTTTAACTCAGCCCCACAAGATTGGAAATTGTCTATGTTGACACAAGGCACACACCCACCAGGTGTGAAATCTGTGGGATTCAATTCTGGGACAAATTTGCAAGGTGTGGAATCTTCTGAGTTGAAAAATCTTCAAATAATGACCTCTACAGAGATCAACAATGGCCCCAAATTTCAGGTTGCAGAACCCTCTGATTTGGCCTTGGAATCAAAGGTTCACAGTGTAATAACTTCTGAGTTCAATTCTGGAAAGCAGTGGCAAGGGATAAAATCTGATTTGACCACCAAGATGAAGCTTCCAGATGAGCCATTTCTGGAATTCAAGCATGAACCTAAATTGCAAGGTGGGAAATCTTCTGAATTGAATCCAGGGACACAGCTTCAATGTATAACTTTTATGGCATCCAACACTGGGCCAGAGTTGCAAGGTCTGGAATCTTCTGAGTTGACTCCTGGGCCAGAGCTTCAGGGTACAAAAGCTAAGGTGTTCTGCCTTGAGCCACATTTGCAAAGTATGAATTCTTCCTCATTAATTTCAGAACCAAAACTTCAGTGTATAAATTCTACTGGCTGCAACCCTGGACCACATTTGCAAGGTGTGAACTCTTCTGAATTTTTACTTTCAAAACTTCAAGGTATGAAATCTTCTGAGTTGAACCCAGGGACAGAGATTCAAAGTGAGACATCAATGGTGTTCAACCCTGGACCACATTCACAAGGTCTGAAATCTAAACTGATTCCAGACTCAAAGTTTCTAGGTGCAGCACCTATGGAATGCAACCCTGGGCCACAGGTGCAGTGTGAAAGTTCTTGTGAGTTGAATCCTGGGCCAAAATTACAATGTGTAAATTCTACTGGATGCAACCCTGAGCCAATCTTGGAAGGTGTAAAACCTTTTGAGTTGAGTCCAGGGACAAAATTTCAGGGTATAATGACAACAGAGTTCTACTCTGGCCCAAAGCTGCAAGGTGTGAGTTCTTCTGAACTGAATTCAGGGTCAGAACTTCAATGCATCAACTCCATACAGTTTAATCCAGAGACACAAATACATGGCATGAAACCTTGTGAATTGAACCCTGGGCCAGAATCTCAAGGAACAAGGTCTATTTTGTTTAATTCTGGACCATATTTGCAATGTGTAAAATCTTCTAATTTGACTCCAGGGACAAAGTTTCCAGAAGTTCAAGTTTTGGAGAACCCCCTTGGGTCACAGCAACAAGTTAGGCACTCTGTTTTGGGTCCTCAATTAAATGGTGCAAAATCTGTGTTATTTTTACCACAGCCATCGCTTGAAGATGTAAAGTCTATGACAATGAACAAAGAACCATTGCTTTGTGGTGCAAATTCTATAAAAGTGATTTCAGACTCTGAGCTGCAGGACTTAAAATATGAAGTGTCTGCACTGGAGTCATGCTTTAAAAGAGTGAAATCTGTGGAGTTAAATCCAGGATCAAATACTGAGTTGAAATCTGCAGAATTAACCTCACAGCTAACATCTTTATTTGACAACCCTACAATGTTGACTCATGAACAACAACTTCAGGCTGTGAAATCTATAGGGATAAAAATAAGGCCCCCTCAAGTTATGGATTCTGAGGATTTGAATCTAAGACAGGTACATCAGAATAGGGAATCTGAGGAGTTAACATCAGGAGAAGAGTTACAGATAAAGAATTATTTGTCTAGGTTTCTATGTAACTCTTCAAACTCAGTCATCTCAAGCACTGTCAAAACAACATCTGAATTACGAGGCCTTTGGGATTCTGAGATGACCGAAGTATCAAGAGCCTTGGATATAAAAAGCCTTTGGACAGGTATTTTGCAGCCTGAAGAGACTTTTGCTTCAACCTTTCCCTTGTCCTTTCATAATCAACCCTCTGACAAGAGAGCTCACACTGTAGAAAACCCCCGTTCTGAGATCCTAGGAGTGAATGTCATAGCTAAGGAGAGGATTCAAAAGGGGCAGGTGGCAGAGTTAGAGAATTCACTCCAGGGCCTCTTCCAACATCCACCAAAAAGCTGGAGATCCCTAGCCAGGACCTTCCAGACAGGATCAGGGGCTCAAAGAGACCTTACCTGGTCTGTCCTGGGAAGACAACAGAATGTCTGGGAGAGTCACTCCTGGAAGCAGAAACTACCTAGAAAATATCTCTCCAATATGCTAATGCTGGGGAATGTCTTGGGGACCACTATGGAAAGGAAGTTTTGTTCTCGAATACCTTTAACAGAAAGAGTCACTACAGATACCCAACCTATTCAGAATTTATTTGGGGTTCCAGCTGAACTGATGGAATTTTCCCAGAGTCTGCTAGAGATGGGTCAAGGTACTATTTCTCAGGCTTCAGTGGTCAAAAACTACATTCAGAGACATACTTCATGTCATGGTCATGAGAAAAGAATGGCCTTAAGGATGTGGACACGTGGTTCTATGTCCTCCATAATACAGCAATACTCTGGAACTAGAGTGAGAATAAAGAAAACAAAGCTCAGTGATATATCCCAGGAAGTCATCCAGCACATGCCTATTTCATATACAGGGGACCAGCTCCTTGACCCAGTAAAGTCAGAGTCTTCCTTCAATATATTTTTCACTATGAAAGATCCTGTTCCAGTGAAAGAGAGTGAGAACTCACAGGCTGACTCACAGACAAGGATTTTTGAGTCCCAATACCCCTTTAAGCCAAGTTATCTTTCCCAGGACAACCCTGTCTTCTCAGAACAACTCCAGTTGCTACAAGATCTGCAGCTAAAAATAGCAGCAAAACTGTTAAGAAGTCAAATACCCCACAATGTACCTCCACCGCCAGCTTCGGGACTGGTCCTGAAATACCCTATCTGCTTACAGTGTGGCCGATGTTCAGGTTTCAATTGTTGTCATAAACTACAGGACACTTTGGGACCTTATCTTATTATCTATCCACAGCTCTGCTTTGTAAGCACCCCTGAAGGTCATGGAGAGATTAGATTGCATCTTGGCTTTAGGTTGCAGTCTGGGAGAAGATCCCAAGTCCCAAAGTATCATAGAAGAGACAGACCCATTACACCAAGAAGCCTGATATCATCATCATTAAGGAAAGCTAAAATCTGTACTCAAGCTTCCAAGAATCCTACTTCCACAGTAGATTTCCCATTTCAGTCTTCCCAGTCTCCTGCTCCTCTACAAGTCCACATTAGGCAAAAGCAACGTGGCAGCCCTGACCTTATAGGAAAGACAGACAGTAGAGAGCCTGGACACTATGAATTCACTGAAGTTCGCTTTTTACCAGAGAGTGACTCTAAAAGCAATCAGGATGAAAAATGGGCTGAAGTGAGAAGTCAAAGCACCTGTGATTCAAGATATCCAACGAAAAAAATCACCAAGGGAGTTAGAACACAAAACAAAAAGTTCTACACAAACAGCAGAACCTTAAAATACAGTCTCTCTAGAGAACTACCAGCCCAGTTAAAAATGAAAAGGAATGGAGCACCTCAGACAACTACTGACTCTTTTAAAAGACAGCCCAAGACATCCTCCCAACCTAAATTCATTAAATTGGTTTTTCAGGGACTAAGGAAGGCATTCCAAACAGCACACAGAATTATGGCATTTGTTGGGCAGAAGTCTGAGCACAGAACAAGGGCAGGCCATTTGTGGTCAAGCAAAAATTACCAAACAAAACAAAAAGCCAGAGACTACTGCTTACTAAGAGATGTTGAAAAAGAGAGGATGCCAGTTATGAAGCTAAAGCCAACAGACCCAACCACTGAACAGGAGAGCATGTTGTGGGAAGGAACAGACCAACTCAGATCAGCTCAACAATCAAAAACAGGTAGCGCTTTCCAACTCAGACTTTTCCCACTGCCCACGTGCAGAGTTTCCCAAGGAAGCACCACTCCCAAAAACACCACAATCAGACATCCTTTGGGTACCATTCAAAATGGCAGTGGCAGCAGACCTAAGAAAAATTTCTATGGAAAAGAAATCTCTAGCCGAGAGTCCAAGAACTCCAAAACAGGAATCAGAGGTCAGGCCCGGTGGAGAATCCTACATGGTACTGCTATGAAGAGAACCTCACACAGTCACCTTAAAGATAAACTCACACATAAGAAACCAAACCACCACAGCTTCCTTAGGGAAAGAACCCCTTGTACTTTCTCTGAGAGGAGACCTCATGGTCCTTCTCAGAGGAGCCATCGCAGTCCTGCTCAGAGGAGCCATTACAGTCCCTCTCAGAGAAGCCATTACAGTCCCTCTCAGAGAAACCATCGCAGTTCCTCTCAGAGAAGCCATTGCAGTCCCTCTCCAAGGAGACATCGCAGTCCTTCTCAGAGAAGCCATCGCAGTCCCTCTCAGAGAAGCCATCGCAGTCCTGCTCAGAGGAGCCATCACAGTCCTTCTCAGAGAAGCCATCGCAGTCCTTCTCAGAGGAGACATCGCAGTCCTTACAGGAGACATCGAAGTTCTTCTCAGAGGAGACATCGCAGTCCTTCTCAGAGGAGACGTCGCAGTTCTTCTCAGAGGAGACATTGCAGTCCATCTCAGAAGAGCCATCTCAGTCCATCTGAGAGAATCCATCGCAGTCCCTCTCAGAGATGCCACCGTCCCTCCAAGAGGAGAGGATACAGTCTTTCTGAGAGCAGGCAACCCAAGCTCTGTGAGAGGAGTCATGGCAGTCCCTCTAAGAGGAGAGGGCATAGTCATTCTGAGAGGCTCAGACACAGTCACTCTGAGTGGAGTCAACACAGTCCATCTGAGAAAACCCATGGTACTTCCTCTGAGAGGACTCATCACAGCTCCCCTAAGGAGAGGCCCAGACATAGTTTGTATAAAGATCTCAAGACTCATTCAAATCATGTCTCCTAGGGACCATACAAAAAAACCCCGATGCAGGGCAAGTTTGGAGTCTCAAAGAGAGTTGATGAGGTTTCTGCCCTCATTATACATTTATTCACTCAAATCTTCACCAAGCTTGCCTTTCCTGGCTTCTTCCCTGCTCAGCCACTGGCTCCAGTTCTAGCACCCTCAGCTATGAAAGAGTTTATGCCTCTCCATCAGGGGGCTGGGGCAACGGGAGTGGGTCTGCAATTTCTCTAAAATAAATAAAGGGGCAATAACTGATTTCCTTGTGCATATAGAAAGACCACGCGTCGTGCCGGGTGGAGAGTGGAGGGTGGCGGGACATGAAAGGCGAGATTCCGGAGGCCAGATTAAGGCTCCACCCCCAATTCACAGACCTCTGAGTGCCACAACCTGATCTGGAGGGCGGGGTCTCAGAGGAATGGGAGGGTGATTGGTCACGTGACTCCCTCCCTCCGCAGCCCCCTGGAAATCCGCTAGGCGGAAGTCGACGTGCACAACGGGGTTGGGTGGCACAGTCCCACATCCGGGAGAGGAGAGGAGAGCGGAAGTGGCGTTGGTCTGGCCGGAGCCCTTGGGTGAATTTGTTAGGCGTGGAGAGGGAGTGATGTCTTCCAGACTCGGTGCAGTACCCGCTGTGAGTTTCTCGGTTTGACCGTTATGCTTCAGAGGTAGTGCTGTCGAGCCTGCAACACGCGGTCTTCTCTTTTGTCCTAAGCTCACAATTGGTTTTATCAGAGCCCATCGTAGGCCCCACCCTTCTAGGTCAGATCTACCTGTCCCCTTCTTTCCCCTCACTTTTCGCTGCCTGTTTCCCACTTCCTTGGACTCAGTTCATCGCCAGATTGCCGTTAGATTCTATTCTTTTTATATATGCAGTGCTCCCGTATCTGTTGTCCTCTTTTTTCTCCTTGCTTTAGAACCTCTATCCAGACGGCGTTAAGAATGGGAGAGATGAAGGCTCTGGTGTTGTCACCCACCGTCACTCTGTAGGAAGATAGGACCAAATACTTTTCCTTAAAAAGTCCTGCCTTCTTCCTATTGAGTTAGTTGCCCGGGGAGAGCTTCATTTCTTCTGGGCACAGGGGGATTGTCGTTTTGTGATCAAGGTTCAGAGGTCTCTAGCATTCACTCATGTGCTTGCGTTTGCTAGACCCCGGGACCCACGTCCTTTAAGCAGCAGAGGACCACGAGGATCGTGGGAGCTAAGAAGTAAGTGAGGTTTTCTGAGGTCCGTTTATAACTGTTGCCAGGGCTGTCCATTCGAAGTATCTGTGATGATGAAAATTTTCTGTATCCGCACTGTCCAGTACTGTTGCTTCTAGCCACGTATGGCTTTTGAGTGCTTGAAATGTGGCTAGTATCAGAAATTGAGTTTTAAATTGTACTTAATGTTCATACACTTAAATTTCAATAGCCACCTGTAGCTAACGTCTACCTTATTGGGCAGTGTGGGTTTAAACCTAGAGAATAACTATGCTTGCAAAAAAAAAAGAAAAGTATGAATCATAATAAAAATGAAACATATGACTCGGTGTGGCCTTGAATTTATGTACTCATGGATACATTGAGGAACATGGGAAATACTAATAAAAATGACCATAAGAAATCCTTGTATTTTCAAACTACTTGGCTTCCAGACTTGTGTGTTATTTTGTATATTGAATGTGCTAAGCTTTTCCATGCTTGTTAAGACAAAAAGGTGGTTGTTAACTAGATAGTCATTGAAAGGGATTAATTCATTCAGATAACATTTACTAAATATCTGCTATGTTCCAGCTGTGTAGTGGGTTAGATATACAGACTTGAAAAGACACAGAACTAACAGTCTGAATGGGGAGATAGACCAGTAGATCAACACAGTACAGTATAATTCAATATTTTAAACAGGAATTTAATATAGTCTCTGGGAGAGGGAAGTGATAGTTTAGAAGGGAAGGTTTGACAGAACAAGTCAGACTTGAAAGTTAAGGGAAGGGAAAGATATTTTTTTCAGAAGAGAGAATGAAAGGTAAACAAATAAAAATAATTTAATGGGATAGCAAGTGAGTCATTGTTAAAAAATATAAAGGTCAACAGGCCCTCATTTGTTCATCTAAATCAGAATCATTGGGGTTAGGATATTGACATTCTTCTTTTTAACTGGCTTCCTGGGAGATTGTGAAATCTGAGAACTGAGACTAGAAGTGAGTGGAGGATGAAACCATGGAGAAGAATATCAGCATTTAAGGATTGGGTAGAATAAAAGGCTGCCAATGATACTGAGATTAACTAACATACTTTGTTAATGAAATCTAAATATTTATACCTAGAGAATGAGCTAGGAGTTCTTAAAAATTCTTGCTATATCAGAACTCGGTTGAAAATAAGGTTAAACTTTTCATCTTTGTGATCAGAGGCAGAGATTGAAAAGTAGTGGCGCAGACAACAAATTATAAAGTTGGTGATTATTACAGTCATTGTTCGAACCAAAAGCTTTTTTTCTGTCATATTTATGGAAAGAGAAGTTTGAGATGAATCTGGTTTTTAACAAGTAGTGAAATGCCCTGACTTGATAGATAGGTAGCATAAGTATAAAATACTTCAGAACTGTTTTGTTGAGTCCTTCAAAAATAAAGGACACCCGGAGGGATTTCCTAACTGTGTTGACTTAATACCCAAATGTTAATCATGCTGATCATATAAATGATTGATTTTTTTTTACTATGCTCGTGCTTATTCATGAAAGGGGTATGGCTATATCTGAGTCCTACACTGACAGTAAAGAAATGTCCATGAGGACAGTTTCCTAAGAGGCGTCACATGAGACTTGACTCTTAATGGCCTGTGGACACTATCAAGTCTTTCCACTAAAGATGGTTCCTGCTGTTTGGGATGGTAGGTTTTGGCCCTAGAGGATGGCCAAAATCCATCTAAAAATTTTCTTAATACTTTTATTGAGGTATAAGCAAAGCACAATAGACTGTATTTATTTAAAGTATATAGCATTATTAGCTTTGACATGTGTAAGTACCTGCGAAACTGTCAACACAGTCAAGATAATATTTCAACCTCTTCCAAAAGTTTTCTCATATCCCTTTGCATTCCATTCCTCCTCCTGCTGTCCCCAGAGACCACTCACCTGTTTTCTTTCACTGTACAGTGGTTTGCACATTCTAGGATTTTATATAAATGAAATTATACACTATTGTCTTTGCATGATTTCTTTCACTTAGAATAATGATTTTGAATGAAAATAGATTTTTTTACTGAATCAAGTTTCATTATGTATATGTCATAATTGGTTTATGCTCATAATCTACCTTGATGAATATTTGGGTTATTTTCAAATTGGGGGGCCCTGGCTGGTGTAGCTCAGTGGATTGAGAATGGGCTGTGAACCAAAGGGTTGCTAGTTCAATTCCCAGTCAGAGCACATGTCTGGGTTGCGGGCCAGGTCCTTGGTGGGGGCCACGTGAGAGGCAACCACACAATGATGTTTCTCTCCATTTCTTCCTCCCTTCTCCTCTCTCTAAACAAATAAAATCTTTTTTAAAAATTGGGGGTATTACAATAAAGCTGCTATGAACAATCATGTACAAGTCTCTGTGTGGAAAAATATTTTTGTTTTGCTTGAAAAATATCCAAGATGGTATTTAGCATTTAAGATGATTGGGTCGTGTATCAGGAGTGTGTTTGCTTTTGTAAGATGTGGCTTTTTTCCTAAAATGGTGGTATTTTATGTTTCTATCAGCAGTGTATAAGAGTAAGTCTTTAATTTAAAGGGTGTGTAGTGGTGTTTCATTATGTTTTCCTAAAATAATTTATTTTTCTGTTTATTTTTATTTTCAGGTATACAACATAGTGCTTAGACATTTATGTAATTTATGAAGTCCTCACTCTGATAAATCTAGTGCTCATCCGACACCATATCTAGTATTATAATATTATTGACTATATTCCCTATGCTGTACTTTACATTCCCATGACTTTTTAAAACTACAATTCTTAATCTTTTCTCCTTTTTCATTCATCTCCCCATGCCCCTCCCATCTGGCAACCATCAAAATATTCTCTGTATCTGTGAGTTTATTTGTTTATTTTGTTTTTCAGATTCCACATATAAATGAAATCATATGGTATTTGTCTTTCTCTGACTTATAGCACTTAGCATGCCTTCTGGGTCCATTCATGTTGTTGTGGATGGCAAGATTTCTTTCTTTCCTCTTTTTAAATTGGTAGTAGAGTGAGGGAGAGTAAGGGAGAGAGGTGGGAAAAAGAGATAGCGGGGTGGGAGTTGTCATTCTACTTATTTATGCATTCCTTGGTTGATTCTTATATGTGCCCTAACTGGGGTCGGGGATCAAATGCCCAGCCTTGGTGTATCAAGATGATGCTCTAAACAATTGAGCTACCTGGCCAGGGCTGAATTGTAGCATTAAAAAAAAATTGTGTGTGTGTGTGTGTGTGTGTGTGTGTGTATTCTAAATATAATTCCTTAGTCTGATACATGTTTCTTTTTTAATTTCTTCCTGAGGATATGTTTATTAATTTTTAGAGCGGAAGGAGGGGGGAGAGAGAGAGAGAAAGAAAAAAAAATCCATGCAGAGAGAAACATTGATTGGTTGCCCCCCCACCCCACCCCATAGGTCCCCCACTGAGGATCAAATTCGAAACCTGTTGGCCTACAGAATGACGCTCCAACCAACTAAACCACCTTGCCAGGGCTGATACATGTTTCTTGAATACTTCCTTCCAGTTCATAGTTTGCATTTCATTTGCTTAATCATGTCTTTTGAAGAGCAAAGGTTTTAAATTTATCATTAAAAATGATAAAAACGTTACTATTTTTTCTTTTTTTATTTCATGCTTTTTGTATTCTATTTTTTAAAAGATTTTATTTATTTTGAGAGAGAGAGGAAAGAAGGGAGAAAGACAGGGAAACTTTGATGTACGAGAGATACATTGATCAGTTAGTTGCCTTTCATGCGCCCCCAACCAGGGACCTGGTTTGCAACCCAGATATGTGCCCTGACTGGAAATCGAACTGGTGACCTTTTGGTTCGCAGGCCGACACTCAATCCACTGAGACAAACCAGCCAGGGCTTTTTTTTATTTTTTTCTTTTGGTATTCTATTTAAGAAAACTTTCCCATCCCTAAATGATTTTCTGCTATATTTTCCTCTGGAAGTGTTACAGCTTTTACATTTAGGTCTGTGACTCATTTAAAATTAATTTTTTTTATCCTCACCCGAGGATAAAGTTAATTTTTATGTGTGGTGTGTCTTAAAGGTCAGTGTTAATTTCTTTCCATTTGTCTAGCCAATTGTTGAAAAGATTTTCTTTTCCCTATTTAGTTAATTTTGACCTTTGTCACAAATCAGTTGAACATATATGTGGGTGTGGGTGTTTCTGAACTCTTCTCACCTGTCTTTTTGCCAGTACTAAAGTGTCTGGACCCTGTAGCATTAGAGTTAATCTTAAAATTAGATAGGGTAAGTCATCTAAATTTGTTCTTTGCAAAATTATTTTGGCTATTTTAGATTCTTTGCATTTTTATATGAATTGTAGAATCAGTCAACATCTAAAAAAACATGCTGTAGTATTGATTGGTGTCATTTGGAATGTATAGGTCAATTTGAGGAGAACTGCCATTTTTAACAATATTGAGTTTTCTGATTTATAAGCATGCTATATTTTTTCACTTATTTAGACCTTTAATTTCTCTCACCAGTGTGTTGTAGTTTTCATTGTAAAAGTGTTGGGTGTTAGGTTTTTATGTGCTTTTTTATGTTTTTGTAATTGTATTATTTTTATAAATTCTTTTTTGGTTTCTTGTTGCTATAATCTAAGAATACAGTTAATTTTTGTGTGTTAACCTTGTATTCTACCACTTGCTAAATTTATCTTTAGTTCTAGTGATTGTGTAGTCCCTAGAATTTTCTTTGTAAACAAACATTTAATCTGCAAGTAAGGGGGAGTTTTACTTTTCTTCTTTTGATCCATATGCCCCCCTTTTCTAAAAACCTTATTGCAGTGAGATTCAACCATGGCACCTTCTGGGCCTGGAGTTTTCTTTTTGCGAGGTTTTGCTTCACAAATTCAATTTCTTTAAAAAAATATAGAGCTTTTTAGTTTCTTTTTTCTATTTTGGTAAGTCGTATTTTTCAAGAAATTTATTTTTCTTGTCAATGTATTGGCATAAAATTGTTCAAATTATTATCTTATTTTAATGTTGATATGATCTGTGGTGATAACCCCTCTTTCATTCCTGACATTTGTTATTTATGGTATCTCTTTTTTGATCAGTTTACCTACAGGGTTGTCAATTTTGTTGTCTTTTCAGAGAACCAGATTTTCTCTATTGTCTACTTTATTATGATTGATGAATTTCTCCTCTTTATTATGTTTTTCCTTCTATTTACTTTGCTTTTCTTTTGAAGGTTTCTTAAGAGGAAATCTTATTATTTTATTTTATTTATTTATCTTTAGAGGGGAAGGGAAGGAGAGAGGGAGAGAAACATCAATGTATGGGTGCCTCTCATGCATCCCCGGCTGGGAACTGGCCTGCAACCCAGGCATGTGCCCTGACTGGGAATTGAACCGTGTGTGTTTGGTTCGCAGGCCTGCGCTCAATCCACTGAGCTACACCAGCCAGGGTTAGGTATCTTACTATTCTTGATTTCTAACTGAATTCAGAGAATACATGTGTAATTTTCATTTTTTTAAATTTGAAGTTTATGGCCCAGCATATGACCTGTTTGGTGAATGCACTTGTATGTATGTCCTGTGATTGTTGGAAACAGTGCTCATAAATGTTAACGTGAACAAGGTGGCTCTTAGTGCCATACATATCTCCCATGTCTTCCCTGAATTGTTGTGTAGTTCTGTCAATTGCTGAGAGGAGGAGGTCTTAACATTTTCTGCTAAGAGTAAAGAATTGTGTGTTTTTCCTCTCAATTCTTGTCAGTTTTGCTTTGTGTACTTTGAGCCTCTGTTACAGACACATACAATGGGTAATTATGTCTTCCTGATGATTTGTTACTTTTACCATTTGGAAGTGTCCCTTTTTATCTCGGGTAATATTCTTTGTTTTGAAGTCTGTTTTATCTGGTATTAAAACAGTCACTTCAGCCTTCTTGTGTTTGCTGATTGCATGGTATAATTTTTCATCCATTTACTTCCAGTCTATATATGTCTTTATATTTAAAATGTGTAGCTTGTAAGCATCATATTCTAGGGTATTGCTCTTTGATTGACTCCGTCAGTCTGATTTTTAACTGGAGTGTTTAGACCATAAGCATTTAAATTATGGTTGGATGTGGGTCTCCCATTTTATTATCTCTTCTTTGTACTCTGCCTTTTGTTCCTCTATACCTTCTTTTTTAATATTTAGTGTCCCATTTTTAAAATATATTTTATTGATTTTGCTATTACAGTTGTCCCATTTTCCCCCCTTTATTCCCCTCCGCCCTGCACACCCCCTCCTACCCACATTCCCCCTCTTTAATTCATGTCCATGGGTCATATATATAAGTTCTTTGGCTTCTATATTTCCTATACTATTCTAACCTCCCTCTGTCTACTTTCTACCTACCATTTATGCTACTTATTCTCTGTACCTTTTCCCACTCTCTCCCCCTCCAACTCCCCTGTTGATAACCCTCCATGTGATCTCCATTTCTGTGATTCTGTTCCTGTTCTAGTTGTTTGCTTAGTTTGCTTTTGTTTCTGTTTTAGGTGTGGATGTTAATAATTGTGAGTTTGCTGTCATTTTACTGTTCATATTTTCTATCTTCTTTTTCTTAGATAAGTCCCTTTAACATTTCATGTAATAAGGGCTTGGTGATGATGAACTCCTTGAACTTGACCTTATCTGGGAAGCACTTTATCTGCCCTTCCATTCAAAATGATAGCTTTGCTGGATACAGTCATCTTGGATGTAGGTCCTTGCCTTTCATGACTTGGAATACTTCTTTCCAGCCCCTTCTTGCCTGCAGGGTTTCTTTTGAGAAATCAGCTGACAGTCTTATGGGAACTCCTTTGCAGGTAACTGTCTCCTTTTCTCTTGCTGCTTCTAAGATTCTTTCCTTGTCTTTAATCTTGGTGAATGTAATTATGATATGCCCAGATGTGTTCCTCCTTGGGTCCAACTTCTTTGGGACTCTGAGCTTCCTGGACTTCCTGGAAGTCTATTTCTTTAGACAGATTGGGGAAGTTCTCCTTCATTATTTGTTTAAATAAGTTTTCCACTTGTTGCTCTTCCTCTTCTCCTTCTGGTACCCCTATGATTTGGATGTTGGAAGGTTTTAAGATGTCCTGGAGGTTCCTAAACCTCTCATTTTTTTTTGAATTCTTATTTCTTCATTCTTCAGTGTTTCTTTCTTCCTTCTGGTCCACACCATTGAGTCCCAGTTTCCTTTCCGTCACTGTTGGTTCCTCATACATTTTTCTTTATTTCACTTAGCATTGCCTTCATTTTTTCATCTAATTTGTGACCAAATTCAACCAATCCTGTGAGCATCCTGATTACTGGTGTTTTGAACTGTACATCTGATAGGTTGGCTATCTCTTCTCACTTAGTTGTATTTTTTTCTGGAGCTTTGATCTGTTCTTTCATTTGGGCCATTTTTTTTTGTCTCCATGCGCCTGTTACCTATAAGGGGTGGAGCCTTAGGTGTTCACCAGGGCAGGGCAACCCACACGGCTGCGTTGTGACGCTGTCTGTTGGGGAGGGGTCCAAGAGGGAGCAGTGACCCTTGCTCTACTCTCTGCTGGATTTCAGTCACTTTCCCTGCTTCCCCCAAGTAAACTGGGCCCTTCTGGTGCTGATTCCCATGTGGGTGGGTTTGTGTATGTTCTAGGACCCTGTGGGTCTCTCCAATGAACTCTCTTGTGAGGCTGGGAGTTTCTCCCACTGCCACCTCAACCCCCACAGGTGTTTTTATTCCGTGGTTTGAGGCTTTATTTCCCGGTGCTGGGACCCTGGGTTGCGAGGTCTGTCTTGCTCCCCAGTTGGTTCTCCCGCTCCCCAGTTGTGTCTCCCGGTTTATCCGCACATGTATGTGAGACTGCCTGCTCCACCAGCAGCTGCCTTGCCGGGTCCACCAGTTGCTGCCTTGTGCACCCTGCTCCATAATCCACTGCTTGGCTGGGACCTCCAGCCTCGACTTTGCTGTGAGTCCTCACCACCCGACTGCCCCATGTCCGCCCGGTGTCCACCCCTCCTACTGGTCTGGATGGATATTTCTTCTTTAACTCCTTGGTTGTTGGACATCCATACAGTTCAATTTTCTGTCAGTTCTGGTTGTTTTTTTGTTCTTAAATTGTTGTTGTCCTTCTTTTGGTTGTGGGATGAGGTACAACCTACACCTCCATCTTGGCCGGAAGTCCTAATGTCCCATTTTATTTTATCTGTTTGATTTTTATCTTTCTCTCTTTTGGCAGTGGTTGCTTTAGGAATTACAATGTACATACCTATCCTTCCACTGTACACTTAGAGTTAACATCCTACTACTTTGCTTAAATATAGAAACGTCACAACCATATAGAATCCTTTAACCATTAAGTTATAGCTGTCATATGTATTATATTTATATATGAGGTCTGTCCAGAAGGTATCCAGCCATGTAATATGAAAAATAGAGACATTATTGAAGAAGATACAAGATACAAGAAACATTGTACATAGGACAATGACACCTCAGTCCCCTTCAAAGTAGGCACCTGGGAACCTCACACAGTTCTCCCAGTGTCATCAGCTGCCCTGTCATATTTTCCTGAATCTCACTGATGGTCTGAAATCTCTTCCCTTTCAAAGGTGATTTTAGTTTTGGGAAAAGCTAGAAGTCTCAGGATGCCACATCTGGGCTGTAGTGGAGCTGAGTCACCTGGGTGATTTGATTTTTTGTCAAAAAACTGCACAAGATGTGATGCATGAGCACGTGTGTTATCATGTTGAAACTGTCGTTCACCAGTTGCCCGTAGCTGTGGCCGTCTGAATTATCCGAATAACTTCTGAAGAGGAATGCTTAAGCTTAACGTAAAATTTGATGCAGATTTGTTGCTCTATTCACTCGGTCATTTTGAATGCACTGGCCACATAGTACACATGCTCACTCAATGGCATCTACCGCCCCCACTGACTGGTACAGTGGAGTCATCATTGTTCACACATTTGCGTTCTAGTCCACTCTCCTTGGCTGACATGTTACACTGATGTCACACAGACCACTCTTGTTATATTAACAATGGCTGGACTATTTCTGGACAGACCTTATTGTAGATTGAGAACCTAAACAGGTGATGTTAAAATTCTGCTCGAGAGAGAGAGAGAGAGAGAGAGAGAGAGAGAAAGAGAAAGAATGTGTGTGTGTGTGTGTGTGTAACCCAGTACCATTTCTTGCCGCAGCCCGCTGCGGCTAGGGTGGTCATAAGTCAGGGTGAGGGATGATAATAATGGAGAGGGCCAAGACTCAGCTGGTAATGGCGAGTTTATTGCAATGGCTGGAGCCTTTTTATGCAAGCCACAAACAAAGAACAATGAGTGACCTTAAGAGTTACATCTTTGGTACATGACGCATATGCCCAGACTATGTTCCTTCTTGCGCATGGGAACAATCAGATAGCTAGCAGTAGGGAGGCAGTCAGGACTCAGAACGGCCTTGAGGTCAGAAACCAGGTTTCTATCACCACTCCTGCGGTGAGAAACCCTCTCCTTAACCCCTTATGGCCGCTGGGCCCCTACAATTTCTGTTCCTCTTTATTCTCAAACTCTCTCTCTGGTATCATTTTCCTTTAGCTGGAATAATTTTCTTCAGCATTTCTCATAAAGCAGCCATGTTGACAAATTTTCTTAGTTTTTTTGTACTTGATGAAATATTTCAAAGGATATTTTCATAGAATCTTTTCTGTCAGGATTTAATGGGTGGTGTTGCACTGTCTTCTGTCCTCCATGGTTTCTGTTGAGAAATCCACGATAATTTGAATCGTTGCCTCCATATAATATGTCATTTTTTTTCTAGTTGCTTTCTAGATTTTCTTTTAATCTTTGGTTTTGAACAGTTTCATTAAGATGTGTCTAAGTGTGTTTTTATTTTTCCTTTTTATGTACTAGATTACCAGTTTATTACAAAAGACACTTGGGCATAGCCAGGCGGGAGAGATGCATAAGGCAAGGTGTGTGGGAAGGGGGTGCAGAGCTGCCACGCTCTCTCGGCGCCCCACCTGCCCCAGATCTCCAGGTGTTCACCAGGCTGAAAGCTCTGGGTGGGTTTTCTTTGAATTTATCCTTTTAAGTGTTTATTGAGATCCTTGAATCTAAACTGATTACATTTGGGAGATTTCCCATCATTATTTTTTTCAAATGTGTTTTTCTGTCTCAGTCTCTCTTCCTTCTTTTTCTAGGATTACGACTATACTTAAGTGAGGCCTTTACATATTGACCCACAGATTTTGGGGTTCATTTGACTGTTTTTCAATCTATTTTTCATTCATATTAGATAATTTCTATTGATCTTTCATCAGGTTCACAGACTCTTCCCTCTGTCATTTCCATTCTATTACTGAGCCTATCTAGTGAGTTTTCATTTGGTTCTTTTTTAATAGTTTCTAATTTTTGCTGAAAATTTCTACCTCTCCCTTCATTTCAAATGTGTTCTCCTTTATTTCATGGAGCATAGTTATAGTAGCTGCTTTAAAGTCTATTATAGTTCCAATGTCTAGATTATCTTGGGGTTGTCATCTCTTAATCATCTGTTTCTTTGAGAATTGCTCAGATTGTCCTGGTTCTTTGTGTATTGCATAATTTTTGCATTTATTATCAATATTGTGATTGTTATATATGTAGATTCTGGGTCTGTTAAGACTCTTCTGGGAAATGTTAACATCTTTATTTTAGCAGGTAACCTGTTTAGGTTCAGACTGTAAGGTCTGTTTTGTCTTCAGAGGGTGTTGGTTCAGTGTCAGTTGGACTCTTTGCTATGATGGTTTAGGCCTGTTTTTTACACAACTAGTTCGCAAGTTAGTCTGAGACTTTTTGGGGGTGTTTCAAATCTTGTTTTACTCTCAAAGCTTTTGCTACATTGGTTTGGGTTTTCACACGCTAGTAGCTCAGGTGTTAGCCTGATACTTGTGCATTTGTTCAAATCTTACTTCCCGTTTCAAAGCCTTTGCTCTAGCTGGTTTGGAGACGCCCCACACATACATAGCTCAAGCTAAGCTGTGACTTGTGTGGATTCAGACACAAAATTATAGGATTCTTCTTTGCCTATCTCTTCTTCACTGTTCCCCTCTAGTCTCTAGGGGTCTCTTCCTGGTTTCCATGGCCAGAAAGGTGTAGATTCTATTGGAATTTGGACTGCCTGTGCTGCTTTGCAAATGGAATCTACCCTTGTTACAGAGCCACATGTGGGGGGCGGAAACTGGGAAACACCCTTAAATGGGTCACTTTTCCCAGGTTTTTTTTTTTTTCTTTAAGATTTTTCTTATTCATTTATTTATTTATTTATTTTAAAGAAGGGAAGAGAGGGAGAGAAACATCGATGTGCAAGAGATACATCAATTGGTTGCCCTTCACAGCCCCCCAACCAGGGACCTGGCCTGCAACCCAGGTGTGTGTCCTGACTGGGAACTGAACCAGCGACCTCTCAGTTTGCAGGCTGGCATTCGATCCACTGAACCACACCAGCCAGGACACTTCTCCCAGTTTTGACTCCTCTTCTCAATCTACCTGACTTTGTTTACTTTCCAGAGTCCAGAGTTTTTGATTGTAATCAGCAGGAGTGGTGGGCTTATGGCACCATGCCAGAACCAGGTCTTCTCTGAATGAAATTTGTGGTGTTGGCCCTCAGGTGCAGAGAGCTGAAAATCATTCATACTGATGCCTCCCTGTTATTTGTTCTTATCCCTATTTCTATCCCCTTCCTCCCACTGAGAACTGTGTCAATAAGTTTGATATTTACCCTTAAATACAGGGGTGGGTAAAAGCAGGTTTACAGTTGTAAGTACACGAAACACAGTTTGTTCTCGTATTGTTATTTATTATTATGTTATTTTCCATACGAACAAATGTAAACCTACTTTTGCCTATCTCTGTATATATGAATTCTTATAAAATAGCTATTTAAATATGTATTTGTTTTTAATTTACTGAATTAACATTGTACTATAAATCTTACTCTGTTTCCTTTTTCATTCAATAGTATACTTTTTAGTTATGTTCATGTTTCTGGGTAGAAGTAGTTTATTGCTTCTAACAACTACCTACTGTTCCATAATAGGTATCCGTCACATTTTACTTACATAGTTTCCTAAGAATAGTCACCTGAATTTCTTCCAGCTCTCTGTTCCTAAAATTTCTTTGTGTAATTCTTAGCAGCTTTTCTAAATGTTACCTTGAATCTGTCTGCCTATCTTTACTACAAACTCTTAGTTCAAACCCTCGTCATCTCTTATCCACACAGTTGCAACAAGCTGCTGACACTTCTTCCTTCATTCACTTTTCCTCCGTGTATCATCTTCCATACAGCCTCCAGAGTGACCTTTCTAAATCAGAAATGTACAGTGGCCTCACGCTTTGACAGCTGTTGCTCTATCACATCCTGAGCCACCTAGGAGATACTTCGTAGTTACTCAGTAATGTTTGTTAATGACATATGGACTGGTCTTGGATTTGGGAATTTGGATACAACTGTGTACCAGACTTCTCAGGGCAAGCTTAACTTAGACAAGATAGCACCCTTCATTTAGCTGTAGAAGCTAAGTATCTTGTTGCCTAAGTAAGATAGGGAGGCTCTGACATAAGGGTTTAGGGAAGAGGCTAAGGGAGAAGGAACACGGATCAGACTAGGGCCTATAAACTTCTTTTCCTCCTTTATTCTCAGGGATATTAGTTACAGTCCCTCTGTCAGAGACATAGGGAGATCTGGACATACCTAGGTATAGATGCAGGGGATCCTCTGGCTGCAGAACACCCTATTACTTAGACTACTTTCCTTTCTTGGATGAATCTAGGAAGGAATGCCTACTTGGGCTTCAGAGTACTCATCACATGAACAGCTTACTCTCTGATTATAATGAAGTCCAGTATTAGTTGTATGTGTTGTATTAAATCAACCCTTGTAATTGTTTGAGGATTAAAATCAAAATTCTGTTATTATCAGACTTCTTGTTTTTGCAAGGGTAACCAGGTTGGTTACCTGCTTATGGTATAAAATAATTAATAGGAACTTCATTTCTCACTCTCCTTTGTGGCATATATCTTTGTGTGATGTTAATAGCAGGACCAAGTGCTCCATAAAGGATAACAGCTTCCAGTACACTATTCCTCACGATGATTCCTTAAGCGGCTCGTCTTCTGCCTCTTCATGTGAACCAGTAAGTGATTTTCCAGCATCCTTTCGAAAATCTACCTCCTGGATGAAGATGAGAAGGATCAAGCGAACTGCTACTCCCCCTGTTGAAGGTATCATTCTCAATATTTTGTTCAAAGACAGCAGTCTCTAAAGTTATATTTTCAGGTAGCCTTTGTAAGTGGCTCGTAAAGTCTTAAGTACCACTGATGTGTTTCTTGTGAGTGATTAATTTCTTAAGATGTTAGGCTATCACATACTGTTAGCTTCATGAATGATCCCTCTGCGTTAGAGTGAAATTCTGCTGCTCTTACTCCTTTAGGTTTTACCAGCCTTTCCTCTCCATGATTTGAACTTCTTTCCCCTTCTTCTCATTTGATCCTCTGTCGAGGGTTCAGGAGCTAATGTAAGCGTCATTCTGGGTAAAATTTTCTTGGTGGTCATAGTCTCAAGGGTCTTTAGTAGCCTTTTACTTTGAACAATTCAGCTTCAGTGTTAGCCTCAACCCACGATGAAACAAAGCACAGTATGGCGGAGAACACTAAACAAGGAGAAGGGAAGGTCGAGCCAGGAAATACAAAGTTACACCAATTTCCCCGACAATGTCACAAACACTCCCGTGAGGCCTGTGCTTGCCCTTCATCTTTCCCTTTGATGAGTGGTTTTTGGAAGGCAGTCCCAGATGGGTACTTATTTACCATACTTAGGTTTTTTTCTGGTTTTGTATGGTATTTCAGGGTCAGGTGGAGTATCAGCCAAAGGAAAAAGGAAACCCAGGCAGGAAGAAGATGAAGATTATCGAGAATTTCCTCAGAAGAAGCATAAGCTCTATGGTAAGGGCGTAACTTTGCTAACTCTTTTCTCCCCGGGGGCCTGGGCTATGCTTTTTAAGGGAGAGAAACCTTAGGGTTTGGCCCTTAAAGCATTTTTGAACCCTTTGGATTTTTTGGCAAGGCATGGCCTCCCTCCTGCCTTATTTTACTCTTCCCTTCTGTCATGATTTAAGGGAGTTGGTTGGTTAAGGGACTGGGGCATAGGGCCATGAGAAGAGGAGGGAAGAGGTTTTGGTACTAGAGAGGGGTTAGCAAAGGCAACATGTCGGGCTTCAAGTTTCTGTCTTGTGTCAGGGAGGAAGCAACGGCCTAAAGCCCAAGCGAATCCCAAACCCCAGGCTCGTCGCATTCGGAAGGAACCACCAGTGTATGCGGCAGGTATGCTTCTGGTTGGCAGCTTTGTGGGACCCAGATTCCTATTCCTATTTTGTTATTATTGTTGGTAGAGGAATGCTGCACCAATGACAGCGTTTCTTGAAGGAGACAGGCATGAATGGCATTGGTTTAGAGGTTGGACAGGCCCTTGGTTCATTAATTTTCTCCTCTGCCTCATTTTATGTAATTTCTGCAAGCTTTAGTATCCCTGTCTCTGAATAGGGATAACAAAGGCAGTCAGGATTGTGGGGATTAAATGGGATAAAAAAAACAACTATTTAACAAAGTCTTAGCCACATAGGAAACGCTCAGCAAACTTGCCGTGACATATCTCAGCATCCCATTATTCCATGCTGCTGGGAAAAGTGTTGCCCGTTGTCGGTTATACCTCCATACAGCTCGGGGTAGAATGTGGCCTGGTTCTTTAAGTCACTGGGGTTTGCATGTTTCTCAGATGGTTTTTATCACGGGGAATTGAGTAGAAGTTTTAGAAACTCCTCACTGTCTGAAAAAATGTATTTCTAGAAGTTATACACAGCAGGAGTCTCTTACCCACAGAGGCAAAAAAAACATTTTGTGAGACTTTTCCTAAGTTCTGGAATTGTGCTTTTTGTTTCTGGAGAATACTGCAGGTCCTGTCATGTTCTTTTCTCTTCTTTGTAGGCAGTTTAGAGGAGCAGTGGTACTTAGAAATTGTGGACAAAGGCAGCGTCTCCTGCCCTACCTGTCAGGCGGTGGGGAGGAAGACCATAGAGGGCTTAAAGAGACACATGGAAAACTGCAAACAGGTTAGATGTTTCCTGACACTGTGTTGGGTTTGCTGACCACTGTGGCGAAGAGGCAGCATTGTGTCATAGGGAAAACAGGCTTTGGAGGGCGACAGACGTGGGTTTGAATCTCCCCTCAGTCACTCACTAGTTGTATCATTTAGCTATTTACAGATGAGCCTTGGTTTCCTCATTTATATAATAGAGATAAAATAATTATGACTTTGTGTGGTCCGTGACAGGACGAGAAATAAATAATGCATGCTAAGTTCCTATCCCCCTTACTTGACAAATATTGGCACTCAGTAAATGGTAGTTCCTACTTTTTAAAAAATGAGTTGCCTTTACTTTGCCCTTGAGATTGTGACACTGAGCTTGTGGGATTTTGAGATTGGCTGACTGCTGAGTTTGGGAAATGAACGAGATACAGACAAGAGCATTTGATAGGACTTTGCGACTTTCTGTTTCTCTGTTGAGTAGTCTGGCACTGAGCAGTGTTTTTCACTGTAGGAAATGTTTACTTGCCACCATTGTGGGAAACAGCTTCGTTCGCTGGCAGGGATGAAGTACCACGTCATGGCTAATCATAATAGTCTGGTAAGAGTGTCTTCCGTCCTATACGAGCCTACGGGGTGTTTGGCTGCCTTAGTTGAGTCTCGATAACTCAGTGGAGATAGCTACGGTTCTGGGACTTTATAGGGTATAAGAAAGAAAACCCTTTTAATAGAAGACTTACGTACAGTGCAACCCTTGTGGATACGTGGGTATTTGTGTGTTTAGGTTAGTCCTAAAGGTTCCTATCCTGGGAGGCAGGGGCTTAGAACTCCTGGTTCTCATTCTCTTCCCCGTCTGCCTAGAAGATGGGGAAAGCTGGGAGTCACGTAACGTCGACTTCATGGGCATGAGCTTAGGTGCTTGCTAGTCCTTGATTCTTCTATAATTTTTTTCTGTATTTGTCTTTTCCATGAATTACCTGCTCGTTTGTTTCTTATGCTTTCTAGCCCATTTTGAAGACCGGAGATGAAATAGATGAGCCAAGCGAGAGGGAGCGGCTCCGAACGGTTCTGAAGAGACTGGGAAAGCTCCGGTGCATGCGTGAGGTGAGAGCCCCGGGACAGCGACTCCTGCCTGGAGCCTTAGACCCAGGCCTTTCTGCTGCTCTCTTCCACTTGTCCTCCTTCTCCCTCGGAGACCTGGTTCTGTATCAGCTTCCAACATAAGAGTGGCCCCTGCTTTTCCAGGTCTCCCGCATCATTAATATGTCTTTATTTTCTTTCTGGTCTCCAAAAATTTTTCTCCTCTGTCCTTGAAGGGGTTTCTTTACCAGCCTTTCTTTGGTGTGACGAAAAGGGTCCTAGTAACCTTACTGTGAGGAACTTTGATGTTGCTGGGTATTTGATATCGGGGTGGAATTGGATCACAGACTAAGGAGGAAGCTCTGACACAGAAGAGGTGCAGAGTCCTAGTTCGTTGAATGTTGACTGAACATCGAATGTGAGGCTTGGTGGTACACAGAAGAGCTGTTGGGGCAGGGGCAGCACGGGCTGTGCCCGCGGGAAATGTCGGAGAGGGTCCCGTGACATCAGAGGGCCTGTTGGTGTGGAATGCCTTGTGGCTGTTCAGTAATGTAGAGATCATGTCAAAAGATGTAAGATTATAGCTTAGCTGTCTCTCCTGTGTTCAGAGTTGCTCTAGTAGCTTCACCAGCATCATGGGATACCTGTATCATGTCAGAAAATGTGGCAAAGGGGCTGCGGAGCTGGAGAAGATGACCCTGAAGTGTCACCACTGTGAAAAGCCATATAGATCGAAGGCTGGACTTGCGTATCACCTGAGGTCAGAGCA
>PVKM010007906.1:0-40269 GCA_004027735.1 Carollia perspicillata | reverse complement strand
AGCTAAGTCACAACTCTTTTGAATTGCAAAGTTAAGCACTCGGGGCTAGACTCTTCCCCAACATTACTCTATGGAAGAATGTGCTTAGGACGATGTAATGCTCAGATCCTTTTTATTTTTGGTCAAACATGCATTTGTGGTTTATGGGTTTAAACTACAGTTGTAACCATGGTGCTATGAAATCTCACAGCCCTCGTCCTGGTTCTGTCCAAGTCATTGGAGGCTAGAGAGCAATTTCCATGACAGTGTATCCCATACCTCTCCCGCATTTTATGTTTGCCACAGAAATATGGCAACCTGCATCCCCATCACCATGAATAGTGCAGGTTACAATATTTTTCAGCAACCATCAGGTGCATATCCATAGCTGCGTCTTAAAGGGAAATTTTTAAAGTAAATACAATCCTCACTTATCAACAATGTTTCTTTTCTGGTGATGCTTTGCCTAATAGATTAAAAGAGAGAGAGGGAGAGATAAAGTAAACTAAAATAAATGGTGCATGTCAGGAGAATTGAGCTCTGTTTAAATCCAATAGATAACACTTGAATTCTTGCTGACAAGCTGACTTTAAAGAGCTGTAGTCCAATAAAGGTATAGGAAGTCACCAGAATTAACCCTGGGCAAAATGGTGAGGAAGACAGAGTCTGTCGCTCCCTGTCCTCTGGACACAGAGGCTCCACAGGAGCAGGCCCATTGCACAAATGGGTGCTCAGTGTTTTGCACTCACCGACTCAGGCTTATCAAGAGGCATTATCGAACTAGATTCCTGATCACAGGCTAGACCTGAAATAGAGCCTCTGGGAGCCGGGGAACATCCTGCACGTCCTAGGGAACTGATGCTCAGCCAATGGACTCTGCAGTTGTCCTTTGGGGGAGACTCGGGCAAGGTTATGAACAGCTCTATCTCAGTTCTTGCCATCTGTGAAATGGCGATAGCAGTGCCTGTCTCTCAAGGTGGTTGTGAGAATTCAACGAGAGATTTTCACAGCCAGCTGAGCCCAGGGTCTTGGCTGTGTTATGACTTCAAGCAGATGAATGGAATCTGAAGATACTTCTTGGTGCTAGAATCTTGGGTTGCTCCAGCTTGCGTCTAGGATTCTTTATTGATGAATTGAGAACAATAATGTCTCCTCATTCTGTCATAGGAAACTGTTCTGAGGAATCAGTGAGGCAGTGTGCTGGTTCAACTTCAACTTTATATGAATAAGTAAATATTATGGAAATATTAAAATAAACATTATATAAGTTATAAGCATATACATTTAGAAAATAATACATAAATATAATATATAAATAAAATAATGGTAGATATAACTCATTGAGCACAGTCCCTATATAGTAGGCACTGTAGTTGGTATTTGAAGGTAGCAATACTGCTTCTCAAAATGGAACATGTATTGTTCTATTGAGAACTCTTACTGGCTTTGCACTTGGTGAGGTGTTATCTAACATTCAAAACAAGCTCTTGTTAAGCTCTTAATATGATCCAGCACCATTCCAAGTGCTTTATATATGGACATTAATTTAGTCATAACTACCAGGGAGCCCTTGTTATTCTTGCCATTTTACAGACGAGGCAAGTGAGGTCAAGAAAGGTTAAATAACATGCTCAACATCACACAGTAAGTCCTAGAACTGTGCTTTGAACCTCAACAATCTGGCTTTAGAATGGGCTCTAAACTATAATTCTAAGCTTTGTTTATAATATGAAATATACTTTATCATATGGTGCATAGAAACTCTTTGTCAAATCAGTGACCAAGATCCCTTAGAATTTTGTGTCTTCTGGGAACAATACCATCAGACCCAGAGAAACAACTTCTGGCCTTACTTTCTCATTTTTCTTAGCAGATCCCCTCTAGTATACTGTGCATAGCTCTGGGTGATGTGTTTTAAATGGAATATAACACTCCTCCTCCTCCCCCTCCTTTCAAAAATATTTATTAAGCATGTGCACTGTGCTAAGCTCTGAGAGTTTAATAATAAAAAAGATGGCATGGGCTTTGCCCTCAGAGAGCCAATGTTCTTACGAGAAAGAGGTAATATAATAGGTAAGTACCAAAGATGTGAGATGAACATGAGGACTGGGGACTTGCGTGGTTCTGTGTCCTAAGTGTCAGGGAAGATGTCCCAGAGGAAGTGCCACCTAGCCAAGGCTGGATTAGCCAGGTGACAGTGTTGCTGGTGCACACTTAGCAGAGGCTCTCAGGCACAGAAACCAGCATGGACCTGGAGGTGAGATAGATTGTAGCTTGTTGTAGAAATTCAAAGACATTTTCGATGTCTGGGGCTAATATTTCCAAGGGGGAGACTGGAGAGATAAGAAGAAGAGGTCAAATGATAAAGTTTATGTTAGAGATGGGAGAGGGTTTGAGCTACATGCTCAGAGCCACTGGGAAGTATTGAAGGTTTTCAGCAAGGGTGTGGAATCATGAGATTACTATTTTGGAAAGGTCACTCTGGCTACACTCTAAAGCAGTAGAGTTGTGTCCCCACCCCCTCCACTGCCATCTATAGTTTCACTTTCCACAGTTTCAGTTACTCATGGTCAACCACAGTCTGAAAATATTAAATGGAAAATTCTATAAATAAACAATTCATAAGTTCTAAATTGCATGCTCTTCTGAGTAGTGTGATGACATTTTGCATTATCCCACTCCATCCCGTCTGATACACGAAGCATCCTTTTGTGCAGTGCATCTGCTATATATGCTCCCCATCTATTAAAATATTATTTCGACACAGTGAAACAAGCTGCATAAAAGGTGTTCTGGGAACTCATGCATTGCATCGTAGAATTGTGGGAGGCCTGTGGGTATATCCCAGTCCAGATATTCTCCAGCACAAACCCAGTGATGAGGAAGAGGAGTTGGGGGATGCTGAAGAAAGGGCGGCTGAGCTCCAGCTGTCTGATGCCTCTGTCGAGCACACATGGGCACGGAGAGAAGTGCTTCTTTAACTGAGCTGAATGGAATGTGTGGGGCTATCAAGGGTAGGATTGAAGTTACAAGGAGGCAGATACTAGCCAGGCACAAGGAAAGACTTTCTGACACTCATGCAGCAGTTGTTTCTGTGCAGTGAGCTCCTCATTCCTGGATATGTTCAAGCAGATCTGGCCATATATCTGTCGAGCAGGGGCTTCCTGATGGGGACCACATCCCATGATCTCTAGTGTCCTTGACGACTGCCTGTAAGTAAATAAGCAAATGATTCCAAGGAATTACACTCCTTACCACTGAGGGGAAAACATCCATCTCTCACTCCGGGCTGTACCATCACAAGCCTGTATGAGAAGGACAGATTATAATTATAGGAGCTTTGAGTTTCTCCAAAGAGTACCATTGTTCTGCCATTCCAGACACTTCTGTCTTACAGCTACTGAGGTCTTTAGGTACTGTCTTTGCATCTCTAAACAAATTGGAAAGAGAACTCACATTTTATCAAATGAAAGCTACCTCCCTAAGTTCTTTTTCAGTGAACTTTGTTTTAGAATCAATGCATGATTTCAGTTTGAGGAAACATTAAGAAAGATCCAAAGGACAATATTATATCAACTCTTCCTCTGATTTGACTACCTTACAATAAAGAGGCAGAGACTCAATCAGCTGTTACAGCTCCAAGTGAGCACAAGTTATATGTGTTGTTTATAATTCCTTTTGAGAGCACTTTCATGCTCTTCGTAATATGAACAAATAGCTGCTAAGGACCCTCCTAAGACTGTCAAATTTATTTTATTTATGTCCATGTTTTTACTTAGGTTTACTAAGTAAACAGAAGCCTGTCACCCCTTGTGCTACCTCTCTTCCTCAGGGTTATGCTTTTAAAAACACTCTCAACAGGAAATAAGTTTCATTAGTGCTTGGAAAATAAATTGGTGAGGTGACAGATTCTGTGGTTTGATGGAAGCTCAATTATAATTGTATAACATAATATAGCAAGTGCAGATGAAATCCTATTAAGGTCTGGAAATCCAATATCTCATCTCTATGACTTTTAATTGATCTTTACACGTATTGTCATCGCAGTCAACTATCTGAGCTGATTCTAGTACACATAAACAAATGTAAGCACATTAACTCTGCTAATAATTTTAACAAGTAATCTGTATTTCCCATTAGACCATCTCCAATTTTGCCTTTGCATAATTAAAGATATCATCAGTGATAAGCCTAATGCGTTATTTAAAGTATGCATGTTTTGAAGTCTTGCTTTTATCATTAACTACATCGTGATGTATTCTATGTGGCCATCATTAAAAAAAATGAGAGCTTCTCTTTCTCTGAAGGAAACATGGATGGTGGGGGTGGGGGAGAAGGAGGTCCCGTGGGAGTGGTGTAGAAAGCACAGATGGAGTAGAAAGTCTGAATTCTAGTACCGATTTTACTATTAAATTAGCCATGGGAGACTTTTAACCCTTCAGATCCTATTTCATCGCCTCCAGCAAGAGAGGTGCTCCTAATTTTTTCTCTCAGTGCTAATATTCTGGTTTCTGTGAGGCAGATACTGACTCACTACTCTGCGTATAATTGAGGGTTGGATGTAAAACCTGTGGCCTTTATGGTCATTTCTGTTCATGTTTCAGACAGCTGGACAATTAAGCTGAAGTGTGTGTGTGGGAGGGAGGTGGTCAAGGAATGTGTTTCTCTTGCTGATTGTTATATCTGCAACAATAAGCTCAGTGCCTGGCAATTGCTCAATGAATATTTGTTGAATGAATGGAATCATGAATGCATGAGTGAATGAATGATATCCCACATTTAATATCCCTTGTGTTAATATCCTTCAGCTAGATGAAACAAGCTGAAATTAGCTCTGAAAGTACACCTTTAATGACGTGACCGGACACAGGATGCCTTCTCCCATCCTTAGTAAAATGGAAGTGAATCAGAAGGAACTGCTGTCTCCAGACCATTTCCCACACTTACTTATTGGTTAGAACAGTGCGTGGAGCTGCTCCAGTTAGTCAAGGGCAGAGGAAGACTTAATTTGTTAGTTTCCAGCTCACTCAAAGTGGGAACTAGCGTGTACTGCAAATGTGACATTTGAGAATGTTCTTTGAGTACTCAGACAATATTAAAGTCCGCACCATGCTGTAAACAAAATAACTTTTAATACCAGCTATGACTAATCCAGTGCTTCTGTTCATTAGGTAGAACAAACATTCTGATTTGCATTCAAATATCTACAAGTACCATGAATGCCTGAGAAAAATCCTCCCTGGCATGAGATCTTATCTTTGCACACAAAACAGCTAAAATTCGTTCCTTGATAGACAATCTCCATGCAAAGGTGATCCCAGTAAACAGTCTTTTGAAGTGATTTTTTTTTTTTTTGCAAACGTGTGACTTATTTGGGGGTTTATCTATTTAAGTTCATCACTTTATAAAATCGTCTTTGCATTTATTAGCATATATTCATTTCACTGAATTTTCCTTCTTTTGGTGGGGGATACTCGCTCTGTTCCTTATTTCATGTGATTTGTTTTTGAAGTGAATAACCCTGTTCTCCTTTATTCACCCTTGTTAAATAAAAAGAATTTCTTGTACATAAAAAACATAGCAAAGTCTTATAGCAAGACTTCATGAGGGTCAAAAGCCCCATGGAAAAGTTATTAGTGCTCTTCCTCTGACATTAAAAGACTTTCTTCATTAAGGGTAAAAGTCCCACAGAAAAATTGTTTGTACACTTGCTCCTGCATCACAGACTTCTGGGAGGAAGATGGAGAGAAGCTGTTTGAGAGTGTTAGGGATTCCTGAAGTGAATGAGATTAACTCCAAGGTGACACCAACCTCTCTCGGAGTAGTGACCGTTTGCTTGTTTTTTCTTGTTTGCACAAGCAAAGACTTTTGACGTATTTTTCAAGACCCTTAATTCCTCTCTGTTTGGCAAATTACCAGCAACATAAAAAACAGAGAAAGAGAGAAGCTCTCATTTTATCTTGAGCTGCTTAAATATTTATGTTCTAATTTGTTATTGACTTCATGTGAAGTTTTATCAAAATATAGATGGAAAAGTTTAAAGATTGCTCCTGGGAGAGCAGTTAATCCATTTAAAAATAAATGTCTAATGGCCAGATTTTCTGGGCTTAAAACATAAGAAAGCAAAACCAAGGAGGCCCAGTTTATAAGCTGACATTTGTAGACAAGGGTAAAGAAAACTTGGTAATGAAAATGCTAATCCAATATCATTGTAAATGCTCACTCTTTTCATTTTCAAAATATTTTATAGAAATCTTTACTAGATTTCTATTTTAATTACGTTTGATTTGCAAAAAATGAAACCTAATTAAAAAACACCTTAGGGTAAACCTTTGGGGATGCGTCTTTGTTGAATTTGACCTCCAATTTCAATCTCACTTTGAGTACACTCGTGCTTTTTTAGGCCTTTAATATGTTAACTCTTTTAGAAATAGCTACTTGTTAAATGCAGGGAGTGGGCAACATGTATGGCAAGGGACTGAACCTTCAATGCTGAAATTTCAGAAAACAGAAGGAGAGAGAAGTTTAGACAGGTCATATACACAGGTATTGTTTCAAATCCAGGCACATGAGTCTAGGCTTGAAGATGTCCCTTATCACTGTTGGCTTTGTGACATAGCTAACATGATTTATTTTTTTATTCTGAGACCTTGCTGACTTCATATTTTTGATAAAAGTTCTTACAGCAATGAGTTAAGTATTGCAAAATAGAAGAGTTTTGTCTGAGAAAACTTTTGAATAGCTACTTCAAAATTCTAACTCACTGTGACTTATTTTACTGCAAAGGTAATATAGTGGCGAAAGAAAAATACCATATGATCTCACCTATAACAGGAACCTGATGAACAAAACAAACAAATGAGTAAAGTAGAACCAGAGGCACGGAAACAAGGAAGAGACTGGCAGTGACCAGGAGTGGGGCTGGGGACAAGGGGGACAAGAAGGGGAAGGGACTAGTCAAGGAACATGTATGGATGACCCTTGGACAGGGACAACCAGGCGGGGATTGACTGGGAGTGGGTGTATGGGCAGGACATGGAGAGCAATGGGGGGAAAATTGGCACAAATGTAATAGAGCAACAGTAAAATAAAATTAAAAAAAAGACTAGATACTGCTCGGTATATTTTAATTCCTAGATTATTTTCTTATTTGCTTGGATCTGTTTCCCATATTTTAGATCTCAGATAAAGTACAGTTCACAAAAGAAACAAATTTTAAAGCAGAAAATAAGGAAGGAAGGGAGTGGGAGAAAGAGAGAGAGAGAACCCAACCTTCTCTGCTTTCCTGCTCTACTCAGAACCTCAATAGATTGCATGATGCCTACCTGCATTGGTGAGGGCCACCGGCTTTACCCAGTCTTTACCACCACCAATTCAAATGCTGATCTCTTCTGGAAACACCTTCACAGACACATCAAGAAATAATATTTAACCATATATCTGGCTGTCAGTGGCCCAGTCAAGTTGGCAGATAAATTACCCATCATGTGCAGTCACCCTGAAACTAGCTGGCTCTTAGAGACCTTGTAATCTAGGTGGGGAGAAGCACCCAAGATGAAGGGTGCCTCTGGAGGACCAGCAATGATTGATTAGCTTGCACAGCCATATGTGGTGACAGAGAGCCATGATCAGATACATGTACCTTAGGAAGATCATAACAAAAAAGGTGGTGCTGAATTGATGCATCAGGAAAGAGCATTGGAAGTATGTCACTTAGCAATATGATGACAACTACCTACAGAAGCAGCTAATGGTCTGAAGTGGTTACTTTTAGGACGTGGGCCTGGGAATAGGAGGTGTGTTAAAGGATTGGAGATGCTTGTTTGTCCTTTTAAACCTTTGATTACTATTTGATGTTTTAAAACCAGGTATACTGGAAAGGATGATGCTAAGTAACGTAAGTCAGGTGGTGAAAGACAAATACCATATGATCTCACCTATAAGTGGAACCTAATCAACAAAATGAACAAGCAACCAAAATGTAACCGGAGACATTGAAATTAAGAACAAACTGACAGTAGCCAGAGGGGAAGGGGGAAGGAAATAACAGGGGAAAGAAGGGAAAGAGTTGTCAAGAAACATGTATAAAGGACCTATGGACAAAGCCAAAGGGGGTAGGATCGAAGGTGGGAGGTGGGGGTGGGTGGGGCGGGGGAAAGTTGTGGTGGGAAAATGGAGACAACTGTATTCAAACAATAAAAAAATAAAATCAGGTATATATATGCATAAGTGTGTGATTGTGTTTATGTATGTGTATATATGGATGCATGTTCATGTACATGAATGCACACATACATGCATAAATATAAATATGTTTGCATAAATGTATTTATATATATTTGTTTATCTATACACACACACTGTGAAGAATAAGGGAAGAGTGATCCCCCTAGGGACAGTGCGGATCACGCATTGGAGCAGGGAGACCAGTTTACAGGCAACCTCTGCAGTGACTGCCGCCAGAAAAGGGTCAGATCTGAACCAAAGCCAAGCAGGGGAATGGGATGAGTTGATCTGGGAGATGCCAAGGAGGTGGAAGGAACAGGACCCTGCTCACAGGCTTTCTGCTCCGTATCCTCACCTCCATCCCCTGCCTGACTTCCCACTTGCCTCCTTCCCTTCAGTGGGAGTGGGTGTTGGGAGCAGGGAGGTAAGGGAGGGAGAGAAGGAGGTAGAAGCCACGGGGAAGAACTGAGGCCCCACAGGCTTGCAGCTGGGACATGGTCTTTCTTTCTTTCCTTCTCTCTTCTCTTCTCTTCTCTTCTCTTCTCTTCTCTTCTCTTCTCTTCTCTTCTCTTCTCTTCTCTTCTCTTCTCTTCTCTTCTCTTCTCTTCTCTTCTCTTCTCTTCTCTTCTCTTCTCTTCTCTTCTCTTCTTTTTGTCAATGCAAAGTATCTCCCACATTCTGGAGCAGAGATAAAAATAGATACAACTCCTAATCCCCTTCCTCAAATATACACCCATGCACAAGGTTTCGGTGTGCACGTTGGCTTTCTTTAACATTCCTCAATGTTTTTTTCCCTTTATACTTTCAATGTGATGTATATTTGGTGTGTAGGTTGGGTTTGGGGAGGTGGAGTGTTTGAAGAGAGGATGGGGGACTTAGTAAGCCTGTGTTGGATTTTAAAAAATGGTTTTATTCCATTTAATAAAGAATATATCTGCTGTTTATTGCATATATCCATCTATCCATCCATCCATCTAACTTTTCTGTCAGGATATTATCTATATTACTCACCTCCCACCTTGGAAAACTTAATTTGGGTCTGACAAAGGTACATCTAGAAGTCACAAAATTCTGAGTCTCTCCCAGGTACCAGTGAGGCAGGCATCAGTTTTGATGATCTCATTCATCTGGAAAGTACTAATTTAGAACTTACAAGCCAGATACTGTATAAACTTTCTCAGTACTTATTTCAAACTCTTCCCTTACCTCCTTCCATAGAAGCTGCAAAGTTAAACTCTCATATTTTTAGTGTGCCTTGAAACTATGAGTGGTCATAGAACACTGCTCTGGACAATGAGACATAAGTAGGAAGTCTTTCCTGAGATTTTTGAGAATGCCTTTACTTTCTTAATATAATAGACAGCACCATCCAGCCTTATTCTATACCTTATGTTGAGTCAGCATTAGCAATTACCTCTCAGATTTCCTGTGTAAACCCTGACAATTGATCTTCTGAGTACAATTCCTGATTGATGTAGGTAAGCATGGGGAAAATAACAGAAACAAGATAGCATGGCATCTCTGGCCCATGGTTTTGGGGGCAGGGTGTTTCTACAGGAGTTGAGTTCTTTAAGCAATGTCCTCGAGACATGCTTTGGAAGCTCAGGACTTATGTCCTGCCGGGGGAACCTGGAGCATGGAGACAGATGAGACACATTTCTGGCTATTAATGCAGAATCAGTGGCAACTCCAGTGTTAACCCTGCAGGCTAGAAATAAACATGCTCTGTCTCCACCAGACCAAATCTTTACTAAAACACTATTAATACCTATTTATATTTTTTCTATCAATATTTCATAAATTTGAAGGGAAACAGCTTGAAAGAATGCAGATGATTTTTTCTCTCTGTGTGTGCTTTCAGAGCATCAATTATTGCTGTGGGGGCACCTTCAGCAGTGCCTAAAGCTGTAATAAATTCCCCAGTTCTAACTCTGAAGATTTGAGAAATGCTACCAGATGAATGCGTATGAATTATTACTCTTGCTCTAACACAGCAATACTCCCCTGAAGAGTAAACAAAACCCTCGTTCAATTCAAGAATAGATGATAATTTTTTTGGCTCGGACTAGGGAAGGTATGAATGGAGGATGGGAAGGTATGTGAACTTCTTAATTGTTTTAAATACAATTTCTCACTAAGCGAACAATGTAGATAGGTGAAAGGAGGGAGTATAATATCCACATTTTTTCTAAATATTTTATATTTTCTAAATCATGGGATTCTTATAAAAATATTGTTTGGCAGGTAGGTTAATTATAACTATTCCCACTTTGCAGATGAGGAAAGCAAGGCATGAACTATTTTTTCTTGATGGGCTTCTCAGTGTTCCTGGAAGTCAAAAGTCATCACTTAAATTGGCATAAAAATTGAGAATTATTGGTCACATCTGTTACCTTGTTATTTTTCAAACTTGGTAATTAAAAAAAAATAACTTGACCAACTGTCTTCATTCCAGTCTTGAAAACAACATCAATAGAATGAAAATATTTATTTTCTATTTATATTTTCATCCAAACTGAACCAGAAGAGGTGAAGTGGGAGGAAGGAGAATCAGAAGTAGCAAATGTTGACTATCTGTTGTAGATTGGGAAGGTATGGGAGATACAAACAACATAGGCCATCTCAGGGATCTGAGCAAGAACTTTGTGGAAGATGCATTGTTCAAATCTTACAGCTGGAGAGACTCAGAGTGGTAGTCACTTGCCAAAGGTCATGGATAGCTACTATATTACAGAAGAATGGTCATAGTGAGGAATATGTTTTCATGGTCTATAATCTTGGTGAAGAAAATGTCAAATGTTACATTTATTGGATTATTATTAATGGAATATTATTCAGCCTTTAAAAAGAAGGAAATTCTGCCATTTGTGACAACATAGAGTTATGTGGGGGGACATTATGCTAAGTGACATGTGTCAATCACAGAAAGAAAAATATTGCATGATTTTATGTACACAAGATACCTAAAATAGTCAAACTCATAGAAGCAGAGAGTAGAAAGTTGGTTACCAGGGGCTGAGAGGAGAGGGAAATGGAGACTCGTTTATTTAGTATGAAGTTTCACTTTTGTGAGTTGAATTAGTTCTAGAGATCTGTTAACTATAGTGCCTATAGTTAACAGATAGTGCCTGTAACAGATAGTTAACAGATCTGTTAACTATAGTGCCTATAGGCACTATAGTGCCTATAGGCACTATAGTTAACAATCCAGCATTGCACACTTGAAAATTTGTCAAGGGGGTAGATCTCATATTAGATGTTCTTAACACAAACGAAAATACACTTCACTTGTGCTTTTTCAGTTTGTATCTAAGAAGCTTTTGTGTAACCCAAGGTCATGAAGATTTACTCCTATGTGTTTTTTTCCCTAAGAGTTTCATCTCTTACATAAAGGTTTATCATTCCTTTTTAGTTATGTTTTCTGTAAAGTATAAGGAAGTAGTCCAACTTCACTCTTTTTCATGTAGATATCCAATTGTTGCAGCACCACTTGTTGAAAAGGCTGTTTGTTTCTGATTGAGTTGTCCTGGTTCCCTGTTAGAAATCAGTTTACTCTAAACGTGAAGGTTAATTTATATACTCTCAACTCTATTCCATTGAGCTATAAGCCTGTCTTTATACTAGTACCACATTGTCTTGATTGCTGGATCTGTATAATAGGTTTTAAAAATGGAAAGTGTGAGTCTGTCAAGTTTGTTCTTTTTCAAGATTATTTTGTCTTTTGTATTTTCATATGAATTTTAGAATAAACTTGTCAGTTTCTGCAAGAAAGTCAGCTCAGATGTTTAGAGGGATTACACTGAATCTTTAGACTGATTTGGGGAGTATGGCCAGCTTAAAAATATTGTCTTCCAATCAGTGAACATTGATTGTCCATTTATCTAGGTCTTTATTTCTTTCAACGTGTTTTGTATTTTTTAGAGTACAAGTTTTTGGTAAGTTTATTTTTATGTGTTTTGTTCTTTACAATGTTGTATTAAATGGAATTCTTTTTTGGTTTTATTTTCAGTTTATTAATTTCTTGTTCATAGAACTATAATTGATTTTTCTACATATAGATTTGTATCCTGCAGCCTTTACTGAGCTTGTTTATTAGTTCTGATAGTATTTTAGTGGGTTTGGTAGGATTTTCTATGTAACAGCCTATGTCATCTGCAAATAGAGATATTTTTACTTCTCCCTTCCAAAACTTGATGCTTTTAATTTCTTTTTCTTGCCTAATTGCCTGGTTAGAACTTCTGATGCACTATTGAATGGAAGTGGTGAGAATGGACCTTAGGAGGAAGGCATTTGGTCTTTCACAGTTAGTGTGATATTAGTGGTGGGTGTTTTATAAATGTTTTTTAAAAATCAGACTGAGGTAGGTCCTTTCTTTCCTACTTTCTTATGTACATTTTTAATCATGGAAAGGTGTTGGATTTTGTTAATTACATTTTTGGTGTCTATTGAGATGATCAGGTGGACCTTTCCTCTTTATTTTATTAATATGGTGGATTATATTAATTGATTTTCTGATAACAAAGCAACCTTGCATTCCCCAAATAAATCTCAATTGATTATAGTATCTAATTAATTTTATATGATAAGATTTGGTTTGATAGTATTTTGTTGATGATTTTTGTATCTATAGAGTGTGAGGAAAAAGTAGGTTTATAGTTGTTAATTTGGAAAATAATACAATAATTAATAAGTAATAATATAAGAATAAACTGTTTCACATACACTCAACTGTAAACCTACTTTTGCCAAACTATGTATTTCTGAGAGATATTTCTCTGTAGTGTTCTTTTCTTATGATGTTTGTATCTCATTTTGGTATTAGGGTAGTACTGACCCCCCAAATGAATTAGGATGTGATTTCAATTTTTTGAAGATTTTGTGAAGAATTATTATTATTATTTATTATTTTTAATGTTAGGTAGAATTTACCAGTGAAGCTATCTGGTCCTGGGCTGTTCTTTGTGGGAATCTTAAAAAAGACTAATTCAATCTCTCTCTTTGTTATGAGTCTGCACAGATATTCTATTAATTTTTGAATCAATTTTGGTTGTTTGTGTCTCTCTAGGAATTTGTTTATTTCATCTAAGTTATCTAATTTATTGCATACAGTTGTTTGTAGTATTCCCTTGTAACCTTTTTTTATTTCTGTGATGTTTGTAGTGATGCCTCTTCTTTCACTTCTGAGTCTAGTAATTTGAGTCTTCTTTCTTTTCCTTGACCAGTCTGATTAAATGTTTTTCAATTTTGTTTATTTTTTTCAAAGAATCAGGTTTTGGTTTCATTAATTTTTACTATTGTTTTTCTATTTTTCATTTCTTCTAATTCTGCTCTAGTCATTATTATTTTTTCTTCTGCTTGCATTGAGTTTAATTTGCTTTTCTTTTTTTTCAGTCTCCTAAAATAGGAGGCTAGCTTATTAATTTGAGATCTTTCTTTTTCTTTTTTAATATATATATTCATTATAATTTCCTTTCAAATACTGTTTTAGTTATACATTTTCCTGAAGTACTACTTTAACTGCAACCCATAATTTTGCTGTATTCTGATTTTTGTTTTCATCATTTCAAAGTATTTTCTAATTTTCCTTGTGATTTCTTCTTTGGATTCTTGGTAGTTTAGAAATGTGTTATTTTATACACACATATACACACACATACATTTGTGAATTTCTCAAATTTTTTTTTCTGTTACTGGGCTCTAACTTTATCTTGTGGTTGGAGACCATTCTTTGGACACTTTCAAATCTTTTATTTTTACTGAGCTTTTTTAAAAAAACAATAGTCTAGCATATGCTCTATCTTTGAGAATTTTCCATATGTACTTGAGAAAGTATACTGTGCTTTTGTTGGGTGTGATGTTCTGTGATGGTTGTTAAGTTTAGTTGATTTATAATACCATTCAATTCTTTTATACACTTGTTGATCTGCCTTGTTGTTCTATTAAATGTGGAATATTGAAGATTCCAACCAACTGTTAAATTGTCTATTTTTCCCTTCACACTGTCAATTTTTGCTTTTATGTTTTGGAGACTCTGTTGTTAAATGGATACATATATGTTTATAAGTGTTATATCTTCCTGGTAGATTGATTCATTTATTATTATAAAATGACCCCTGTTATTGTTTTTAATGTATTTTTCTTTGAAAGTCTAGTTTGTCTGGTATTAGTATAGACATTATAACTCTTGGCATTCTTCTCTTCATGATGTAACTTCCATTGAATTGAGCTGCCATGTGAGGTGATGGTGTGGGTCAGGCTCAAAGGCCACAGATTCTTGCTGTTCTTATCAATATTTACTAGATTTTCTTGAATAAACTTTTTTTCATTTGCTGTATGCCATTAGGACAATTTACAGATACTTTAAATTATTTTAAAAATGAAATTTACTAGTTGTGATTGTTTTGCTGGGAAGAACATTCATGGAAATTCTCACACCACCATTACAGAAGCTCTTTTTTTCAAACTTGATTTTAACTCATGTTCAGCTGCTCACCACCCCACCATATACCCTTCAAATTCAACTTGTAACTTGTAACTTGTAACTTGTAAGACCTGAAGTAGGGAGGTGTATGGCATCTGATTTTTCATGCTTCCTTGTATCTTCTTTTCTAGATCTTAGACAAGGAATTAAGGGAGTAAATTAATGCATACTTACCTTTTACAGTACCTCGGGTGATGTTAAAGATATTATTATCTTTTTGTAAGTTCTTTCAGCTTCCCGAACTAAATCCAGTGGCTATTAGGTGCCCTCCACGTGGAGCATTCAGTTCTTGCTTTCTCGCTCTGTGTGTGTCTGTATGTGGGCGTGAGTTTCGTGGAGGGGTCAATGGGAACTCTCAACTCAGTGTCTCTGAAGTGGGAGACCTATATTTCATGGGTAGGTGCTATTTCATCTGTATTCCAAAATGTCCCCCAGTTGATCTTAGAACACCCTGTGCAGCAGGGATGGGGACATTTTCAGGGCCATGCCGAAGATGAATACCTTATTTCTAAGGATTCATTTTATCTGCCTTCTCCCTTTTGGTGGGGCCTCACTGTTGAGTATTTGATAGGGGTTCCAACAATTTTAAACAGAATTTAGCTTTAATTTAGCACCAGAATCTAGAGGATTTTAGTGGTATAAAATTAAATAAAATATAATTCTTAAAATTAATGACAAAGGAAGGTTAAGTATGTTCTCATAAAATAAGTGATAATTTTAGAATCAAATTCAACAAAGATGAAAATTACATTCTTATTATTGAAATATTACTCAACTATTCAAGTGTAACTCTTAAATGCTCTACACTATAAAACTACTTTATTTTTCCTCATTTGGGGGAGGGTCAGCCTTTTTGTTCTATTCAAGTCTTCAACTGATTGGATAAGGCCCATCCACCTTATGGAGGGCATCTCTTTTTCAGTTAACTGACTTAAATGCCGATCTTATCCCCCCCCACCCCAGAAACAGTCATAATAATATTTGATTCAACTATCTGGCCACCTGGTGGCTCAGTCTAGTTGACACATAATATTAATCATCACACCCCCTTCCTCCATTCTTCCCTTCTTGACCTATCTTCCTGACTATAGTCACCCAGAGGAGAGCTTTTGTTGCACTGACCTGGGGCATAGAGTGCACGAGCGGATCGTGGTTCAAATGCCACCAATTCTTATTGTTCTTGTCGAGCTGTATTAGATTTTTCCTGAATAAATATTTCTCCATTTGCTGTATGGCATTAAGAAAATTTCCAGACTTACTGGAAATTTCTCTTTCCTTCCTTCCTTCCTTCCTTCCTTCCTTCCTTCCTTCCTTCCTTCCTTCCTTCAGCACATGTTTATTAGGGCCTCTAGCTCTACCACAATGATTTTAAGAAGAAAGTAATTTATCTACACATTCTTATTTATTAAACTCCTTGAGGAAATAATTTGCAGATGTGGGAGATCCAAGAACTCTGAATATAACAACCAATGCCAGCCCTTGGATTCCCAGTGAGTAGTGTGACCTGGAAAAGAGGTTTACATTGGTAGGGGTCAGACAAGGTCTTTTATAATGGGGTGTTTACTTCAAAACTCATTTGTGTTTTGTGCCGTGGAGGATAATAATACTTTCATGGATATGCATTTATTGGTTTCAGTGTTCCACATTCTGTATTTGGCCTCAATTTCAAGATTTTAATTCTTTTTAATTTAGTATACATTATTTACTCTTTTGCCTTTTCTTTTAGTGAATTTTTGTGTGGGTCTAAACCAATAACTCAGTGATTATGTATAGTTATTGTCTTCTGCAAAAAGTGGGTTTTTGTTATTTGATCATAATTTTATTGAATATTTTTAATGCCTAATATAGCTATAATTTTATTTTATGGATATTGCACATGGAATGTCTTAAAATAGTGATTTGTTTAGACTTTCCCCTAAATTATCTGTGCTGCTACATTAGGAAGTTGAATTATGATTTTGTAACTTTATTAAAAATAGCTGAAGCAGTTGTTTTGAAACTAGTGGGAGGTGAACCATATCTAATTCATCATTTTAATCACATATACTTATGGATGGAATATTTTGGCATCAAAGTTTTAAGAATAATTATTGTTTACTCAAACAATAAGCATTAACTTTTTGTATGTGTGTTTGTTCAAATCAAGAAATGGAGATTAAATGCCCCCATGTCCAGGAACGTGTGCCAGAGACAAAAAAAGTTCTCTACCAGCTTTCAGTCTACTTGAAGGGCAGGGAACTATAATCAAGGTAGTGAAAAGTCTAGGACAGTTATTCCAAAGGTTGGAATAAATACTGTGAAGTTTCAGAGAAGAGAGTAAAGGCAACTAGCTGAAAGGTCAAGGAAATGCATAACGGAGGTGATGAGCTTAGTAACATCCACCCTTTGAGTAGGAACTGATTGCTCCTGCTCCATGTTCTTTGCATCCTCATTGTAGTATTTGCTCCATTCAGCTTTAGCATATTTCATTATTTGTATTTGCTTATCTGGCTCGTTTTCAGCTTCTTGAGGACAGGGGCCTTGTCATAACCATATTTGCTCCAAATACCTGTTATTCCTTGGTATCCTTTCATCTAGTCCCCGTGGCAGTTGCTAAACAAATATTTGTTTAATTAAATTTACTGCTACTATGAAGACAAAATTATGCAGAAACTCAGAGCTCCAGTCTATATGAGTCAAAATACCTTGGATAAAGGTATTTAAGATGAACAGATAAATGCTATGGAAGGAATTAACACTCCTCTGAAAAGCAGTCAGGGCCCTGATGGGGATGAGGCCCAGACCCGAAAGCTATGGAAATGTTTTTGAGAAGCAAGGAAGATATGGCAGGATATCCTTGTTTATAGACACACAGGAGAAAAGAGGTAAGTGCTACTCGTGACGATTAAATACTGACTAGAATAATTATTCGCAACCACGAGCATTTTTGCTAAGGATTAACTCTAATGCTCACCTGCCTACCTATGGCTGAGTAACAAGACAGGAACAGAAAAAGAAGACTTGGTTCCCACCTTCAAAGAACCTTTCAAAATATTTTCACACCAAAAACATGTTACTAGCATTGTTTCTCTGGCTTCTGCCTTCCCAATTTTTCATGGCGATTGACTTCCCCTACACAGCATCAGCTATGTCCTGATTTTAAAGCTAATCCTGAGCGAGTCAGAATATAGCCTTGTTTTCACTACTTAGGATGACTTGACGATGAGTCCCACTCCTGGACCTGGGATCGAGCAGCTGGAGCCCAACCACCAGTGCCAGCCCACATTACTCCCTTGAGTCTTTTCCTTAATAGTTAGTATTGGAATGGGCACCGCTTTGTTGTCACATGGCTTGAGTCTTTGCAACTCTTTTACCTGGTTTGGTTGAGGATTCTGCCTTAGCCCCCTCTCATTTGTCAGTCACATCTCTCTGCCTATTTTTTTCTGGCCCTCCGGCCCCCCAAATCAGCCTGTTTGGTTCATTCTAGTTTCTTTCCCTAAGGGCTGGGGCATCATTCTGGTATAACAGACTGCAGCCCCCAACTCTGCAGGGAGTGGTTAAATCTCCCAGGACTGCCATTTCTGTCCTCTTCCTGTTTCTTAAGAGTTCTTGCTCTCCTTTTGGAGGTTGCCATTCCTGTGCGCTCTAACCTGTCAGCCTAGCTCCCACAGGAGTAACTTCCTGAATTCTGCTGAGTTTGCAATGTTCCTTGGATTCTAAGCCTTAGGCCACAGGTGGCAAACATGAGGCCCGCAGGCCGAATCCAGCCCTCCATCTTGTTTTATCCGGCCCAGCACCTTGTTTCTACCTGGCAGCACTGCTGAGCTCCTTGCCCCTAGTTAAGGAGTAATTCCTTTTATGCAGTCCTAAAATTATATTCAGCCCTCACAAGGCTGAGGTGGCCCCTGGTGAAAATGAGTTTGATACCCCTGCCTTAGACGACCTAGATACCTGTCCCTGGACCCTCTCTGCAGCTGGACCAGATTCTGTGCTACTCCCATCTCCATCCTTACCCTGCCTGGTCTCTCTCCTCTTTCTTCCAGCTCCATGTTTCTGAGGTTCTGTCATACTTGAAGCTCCACTCCAGGGAGGAATTGCCAAATTGATATTCTTATGTTAAATGATGTTTTTAATCTAGTTAGATTAATTTTCCTAGCAATTATGGATGTATATATATATCACCATTCATCCATAATCCATTCTCTTTAGATATTACTTTTGTGTCTGTTGGTATGTCTTTTCATCCATCCATTCATCCACCCAGTCAGCCAGCCAGCCAGACAGACAGCCAGACAGCAGATCTTTAGCAAGAAACTACTGAAGTTCAGACATCTGGCTCAAATGATAATTGGTGAATTCAAGCCATACAAATGCTCTAAAGACAAAACTTGGCTAGCTTCAGGGTTTCAAAGATGACAACATGAATTTTTTAACTTTTGTGCTCTATAATTATGAGCTATAAATTCTAGACCATGAATGTAACTTTGAGACTAAGCGTATTTTAAGTTCAAGTAATAAAAATATGATCTCAACTCATATTATTATATGAGATTTTAAAGCTAACTATTATGTGTCAGGTACTTTACATACTTTATGAGATGATTTATCATTATCCACAATTTAAGATATAGAAATAAAAAATGGAGGCTCAGAGACAATTAAGTAACTTGTCCAAAGTCCATTGTCAGAAAGCAGTAGAGAGAGATTATAATTTAGGTATTTCTGGGTTTAAAGTCCAGGTTCTTACATCTCTCCACATTACCTCTCTAATATTTAATAAAGCTTAAAAGCAACATTTGAAATTTTACAATCAAATTCTATTAGAATATTCTATTATTTTCCCTTTAAAATTTTTGCTATTTTATTCATCCTGATAGATCTGTCATTGCGAGGGAATGTGGTCACCTCCATCCCAGCAGACCCTCAGGATTTGATTAACATTTAAATGGTCGGGGGTGCAGCTAAAGAAAAAAGTCTTAGCAGTCAAAAGGAAATGCATGGCCTCACCTCTGCTTGTGAACTTGTGATGTAGTATCTCAGCCCCATGCTCAAATTTTAACAGCTCTGAATTTTTACCAAATTCTAACAATTGCCCCATATGTGGTTGTCTTGTCCATGGTAGAAAGAGGCGGGGATAATAAAGACATGTAACTGCAAGAAATAGTAGCTTCTGTGTTTTGATGAGAGAAAAGATGGGAAAGCCATAAAAGCGGACAAAGGTACTAAGAAACAGTATTTAAAAGACCATGTGTTGTCAGACAGTAGACATACCTGTCTCAGTAAGGCATTGTCATACAATTGCCTCTTTATAACCATTCTGCAGGGAGCTGGTGCACAAGGACAAACATAATGATGACTTTGGGAACTGAGTTAAAGATTAAAATATATTTCACTTCTTTCTCTTGGAAGGCTCAGGAGACTGTGTACACCACATGAGAGAATGTGGAAATCCAAACTGGTTTTAGGGTTTCAAAGAATAAGCTTTTATTATCTGAAAAATTTACTCATTTGGAATCTGCCTCCCGGTGCTGCTTCTTACCTGCTCTGTGACCTCAGGAATGGCACTGGGTTTCCTGGAGACTCTTCCCTTCTCTATAGTGTGAAACTAATACTAATACTGATGGGTTGATTAAATTAGATCAAGATCAAGTGCTGCCACAGCTGCCACCATATGTCAAGTACTGCCCCCCACCCCCCAAAAAAAGAATCTGCTATTGTTTTTAGGTGCTGGCCATTTTTATTTTGCGTATGTGTTACTTACATCCATAGATTTAAGTTTTTGCATTTTAGAGTTTAAGAAAATTAATCTGCAGAGATGTGTTTGTTGGGGTTTGCTGGCAGTATCTTGAGATCCATTCTTGCCTAAATTCCTCATTAGTTCTTACAATTACATGGGACTCAAGTACATTTTTCATATCTTTTTTTCTCACCCAGTCACTCCATAGGAGCCACATGGCAGCCATGATCTAGTTCAAGGAGCTCTGGGCCACCCTCTGGAGACCCAGATTTTACTTTGTCTCTGTCAGTGACTCACTGTGTGAGTTTGAGGAAGCAGCTTTACTTCCCCGGGCTTTTTCAGTTTGATTTACTCCCTAATATTTCTACCACCTGCTTTTATAGCATCTTAATATCAGCCTTTGGAATGACTTAAATGCTTTCTTTGGATAAATTTAAATGTTTGCATAGTGTAGTATTTACTGGGGTCAGTTTGATCAGCTGCAACATTCACTAGCTCTGTGAGGGTAGACAAATCACCTAACTTCCCTGCTTATTTATAAAATAAGCATGAAAGTATATACTTTGTAAAATTGTTATAAGGATTAAAAAGAACTACTAACACACGTGTAGCATTTGAACTCATGCCCAGCATATAGTAAAAGCCCTATAAGGGGTATGTAGATCGTTTGCTTCTCTCACGCAGCTCGACTGGGGACCGAACCTGCAACCCAGGCATGTGCTCCAACCAGGAGAACTGGCAATCCCTCACCCTGTGGGCTGCTGCCCCATCAACTGAGCCACACTAGTCGGGACTGTGATACTTTTTTAAAAAGTAGTTTATTTTATCTCTTAAATTAGAAAGTGAAATGTTTTTTCTGCTTAAATTTATACTTTGATAATGCTAAAAATAGTATATATTTCATTATTTCTTTCACAAAATGTTGCCAACAATTTTAGAACATACCTTCTCTTATAAAGCTTTGTAGAATGTTCTATGATACTTTTTTTGTACTTTGAGTCTAGTTTTTGTGGTAGATTTTTTGCAAAAATTGCCAGAAGTTCTTTGTTTTCCTTTATGCATGCCCCTTTGTGATGTGACCTTGCACTAACTCCCATCAAGACATGGTATCCATGTCTCTACTCTTTGAATCTGGACTTGATCTGCTTTGGCCAATGAGACATTAACACATGTGATACAAGTGGAGCCTTGAGAAGTACTATGCACAGGACCCTCTCTTTCTGCTGTTGGTAACCCTGTGACCCCTACCATGTGGACAAGCTCAGGCTTACCTGCTGGATGGTGAGAATCATATGGCCAGTTACCTCCTTGCCACTGCCAGGAGCCAGACAACCACAAGACATGCCAATGAGGCCATTGCCAGCCAGCTGACACATGATTGTGCCTGATATATAGACCAGAGGTGAACCATCCCAACTGATTGCTGATCCACAGAATTGTGAGCAAATAAAAGTTTTAAGTTCTAAGTTTGGCACAGAAAAATCTTAGATATAACACATATTTCTATTACTTGTTTATATTTTATGAGGTCTAAATTATATTTTCTTTTTGCTTCTCCTTCCTTCAAAATGTACTCTGTGATTGAGACAACTACTCCCCCAACATCCCCTTTTTGTTTTATTAATAGATGCTCCTCTTTCCCCCAACCTCCTCACACTTGCATTTTATCTGGGCACATGGCTACCCAGCTTGAGACTAAATTTCACAGCTTTGCTTGCAGCTAAGGTTTGGTCCTGTGACAAAGTTATGGCTAATGGGATGTGAATAGGAAAAAACTGTGTGCTAAGAAAGCTGCTTGCTTTCTACTCTTTCTTTGGCCCTCTCATTCTTCCCTGCCCATTTCCTCAGGCTGGGACATGGAGTCACCTTAAACCCAGAGAAGGAAGACATATATGGGTGGATGGTAGAGCTAACCCATGAGCCTGGTCCTGGGATGACTTTGCAGACCAGACCTACTTACCTACTTTGTCCACTCAACTATCGCTGGTCTCTTATGGAAGAGAAAAAGAAACTTCTGTCTTACCTATGCTACTATATTCTCAGGTCTCTCTGTTATAGTGGCTTGATTTTTTAACCCTAACTCATAGGTAGCACATACACAACAGACACAAGCACAAAATTACACACTGGCTAACACAGCACTTAGAACTCAATAGCTCAATAAATGCTAGATAGATTCATGCACATATTCATAAGAGTTACTGAGCTCTGATTATGTGTTAGGTAAATAGGTGCAAAGATAATTACATTTTGAAGTGGAACAGGAGCTGTCAAATGAGCAGGGAAAGATAGAAAAAAGTAGCAAAAGGGGAAATTACAGGTGAAGAATACTGTAACAGAGGATTTTGCCAGGGGTGTATCTAAGAAAATGAAAGGATTTAAACATCTTTTAAAAGTTTGCTGCAGTGGAACGAAACACAAATCATGAAATGAAGCATCCATTCAATGCACCTGTACAATTACTTTCACAGAATTTGGAGGCCCCCTGTCACTTGTTTCTGGGTCACTGACCTTGAGCTTAGGTGGGGGTTGGCAATGACCACTGGCTTACTGTTTTCTCACTTTAGACTTCCAATACTAGCTTTTCAAAGGGTTTTGTGTGTTGGATATAAGGGTGGCAGTGGGGATGGAAGTTAGGTTTAGAGGATTACTGACAATCCTGTAATAACTTTTGAAATAGCTTTTCAGATCAATTCCCATTCATTTTTCGCTTTACAGAAAAAAGAGGACCAGGGAAGGATCAACTGTTATGAGAAAAACTAAGAGAAAAAGTCTCCACTCACTGCACCTGGAAATGCATGACGTCTCTCTGTTTTTGCATTCCATTTTCTTTCCCCCACCATCCTCTATGACTTATTGGTGTTTCTCTTCTATCATTCATAAGGTTTCATTTGAGATTGGAAATATCCTGGGAAGAGGATACTAGGTAAGAAAGCATCGCCAAAATTCAGGAAGAGAACATATGTAATCTTGGGTTTTAACTAAGAAATGCTAAGAATGAAAAAGAATCATATCAAATTAGGTCATTCTGTTTATTTTATCTAACTGCACCAAACCTCCTGTCATGGTCATTTGCAGTAGGGGCATTTTTTAAACTTGGGTTATAATTGTCTTTCTCTTATGAATGCCTTGCCTGTATGTGCTCTGTTTTCAGAGAATCTGTCATTTCCACATTGTGGGGCATATGCCTTCATACAGATTATTCATTCCTTATAGGCCTCAGTTTCCTCATTTGTGAATGTCTAGACAATCTCTGACATCTCTTCTGGTCCCGAGTTCCAAAATTTGAATTCCCTTGAAAACATATTGATTAAAGTCTGGTGACAACTGTAGCTACAATGACAACAGAATGATGGAGCATATTGACATTAGTGTTAATGCAATAATCAGCTGTGTTTTGTTCCATATGGCAATTTAGTTCAGCAATTAAGCCAAACTCCATCTGTTTTGGCTCGAACAAGTCTTTTTTTCAGGTGGGTTCCTGAACCACATCTTTGGAAATCATTTTATGTTTTTCAAATATTGCTACCATCAATAAATAACGATTGTGTGAAATCTTTCTGATGAAAAACAAATCATCTGATGCCCAAACCCATATTATGTGACTAAGGGATTGTTTTGCTATTTAACCTTATGGATATGTTGCACGGTCTAATCTATAGTCCCAGAAAAGGAAGATAAATCTCAGAGTCGACGTGAAGGAAACATTTAAGGGGCACTAGTGTCTGGAGCAAGCAAAGGAAGCCTCCACACTGGCAGAAGTGGGTTTCTATTTCTGTGACCTGAGGATCCTGTTGGAACAGGATGTGCCTCAATCTGTGATGGACACAAGACAAATGGCACAGTCCACACATTCGGCAGGGATGCCTTTCTTTGGCTGGAGTTGAGCTGCATTGACAGAATAGCAATAGGAAACATTTGTCTTTATCTTTATAACACTTGACAAGAGGCATGATTACTGCTGTAAGGGTATCAAAATAAAGAAAAAATGGGCTGTCCAAGAGCCCTGTTATTTATCACATTCAGAAACGCTAACCCAGACTAGCAGGGTAAAAATTCCTTGTCAAATTGCCTCTAAAAATCATTATTTTCCTCCTCGAGATAATATGTGAAGTCCATGAATCTCACCTGTGCTCCCCCACTCGCCCCCCCTTCTTTGCAAGTTGGGGGCAGACTTTTTCTGAGATGGGGTGTTCCTCTACAGACTGGTAGTTGCCTCTATGTGGTTCATTTCATGCGCCAACCTGACAATAAGCACACTCTTCCCTGCTTGTGCAGGAAACAAAGAAAAAATGCTAGCTGGCAGCTTATTAACAAATATTGAATGTATACAGCAAAAATTCGATTTATTGTGCAGCAAGTGTTAGGATGTCTCCAGGCAAATTAGAGCCGGAGCTGACTTTGTGCAACCCCTTTATTTATTTTCCTGTTCCTTGTTTTCTAATTAGGCAGGCTTTCTTCTCCTTTGCAAACACCTTCTCTGCCTAAATCATTGCAGGTCTATTGAATCCTGAATACAATAGGCTTACACATTCATATTAACACCATGATAGGGAGGTATAATTCGCCCTTTTGCATATAGGCCCCAAATCATTTCAAGAGTGATTCTAAATGTCTTTATGACACAATAGCATTTTCCTGTCATGAACTGTGGAGACTTACAGGTGCTAGCTATAGCCAATGCTTTTTCCAAAGAATTTGTGAACAGGAGATGTAGCTAAGTAGTGTTCGCTTTGAAAGGCCACCTCCTTCAGAGCATGGCACCAAAGTAGGGTTTATTTTTTAAGTGTTTTCTCCAAGGCCTTTGCAAAAGAGGGATCTTGGGATTGCTTCTGAGCCTTTTGGCTAAGAACCTACACCCACGGTTGTAGGTGTTGGTTCCTACCAGTTTAGCGTCAGATACAACCTCTGTCTGAGGATGGCATATTGGACAGGTGTTTGGAGCAGAGAGATGGAGTGGGAACACATCAACCTGGTATTGAAGTACCTCCAGAACATTAAACAAAGTTTAAAAAAAAAAGAGGGCACTTGGTCCCAATTCTGCAGGAAGAGCAATTAAAGAATTAAATCAACCCTGGCTTATGTAGCTCAGTGGATTGAGCATGGGCCTGTGAAGCAAAGGGTTGCCAGTTCGATTCCCAGTCAGGGCACATGCCTGGGTTGCAGGCTAGGTCCCCAGTAGGGGACATATGAAAGGCAACCACACATTAATGTTTCTCTCCCACTCTTTCCCCTTCCCTTCCCTTCTGTCTAAAAACAAATAGATAAAATATTTAAAAAAAGAATTAAATCAGTGGTCTTACCCTAAAGATTGTTCAGTATTCAAATCTTTATTTGGTTTTGGCATTCTTTTGCAGGGTTTAGAGAAACCTTGGCTGTCCATTAGCATCATCTGAGGAGCTTTAAAAGAATGGTGTCCAAGTTTCTTCCAAGACCAATTAAATCAGAATCCTGGAGGGTGGGATTAGGGCATTGACATTTCTAAAAAGCTCTCCCGATGATTCTAATAGTTTTTTTTAAACGATCAAAATATATTCAAGGAACTCTTTTCATTCATTCAATAAATATTAGAATGATTACTAACTGTTAGGAAAAAGACTACGCACCATAGGGATTCAGAGACATATAAAAGAATTTCTATGTTCTCAAATAGCTTTCAATTTAATAGAGGGCATGAGGTTTCCATTCATTCCACACATATTTATTGAGTCAGCAGTGAACCGACAAGGACCCTGCTGTCATTGAGCTTACATTCAGGTGAACAAATTTATAAAATAGGTACCGATGAGTCCTATAAAGAAATAAATACAGAGGTAATGTGACAGAGAGTGGCAGGGACCAGGGGAAAGTTCTGAGATGCCTCTCTGAAGAGCAAATCTGAATGATGTGAAGGAAGCAGTCAAGTAACAATCTGGAAGGAGAGAGTCCCGGGCAGGAAGAACACCTGTGCCTAGGCCCTGAGACAGGAGCGAGCAACCGCTGAGAGGAGAGAAGCTAAGGTGCTCAGAGGGGGCGGTGGGTTAGAAATGAAGGCAGAGGGGCAGATAGAGAGTTAATATTCTGTATAAAGGTAGCATGGACAGAGAGAGTTAAGTAGGCAAGAGTTAGGGTTATGGATTACTGGTTCTGAGGATTTAGAGACAAAAGACATGCCCAAAGGGTAGGAACATTCAGTGTTCATAGAAAAGGAGGCCTCAAATTGCTTCTTGAGGGAGACTACCTGAGAAGCTAGAGGGAGAGAGCATTTGAAGCAGTAGGATCATTTTCTGCAAAGCCATAAAAGGCAGGGCAGTCTAGAGCATGAACAGAGAATAGGGAGTGGTTGAACCTGACTGGACTGAGAGGCACATGAAGCAGAAATCAGAGGTCAGAGGTTGGCATAATAAAGGACCTTGAATGTAAGAGAGCTTATATACTTTCACTATAAGTGAAATCATACGGTGTTTGTCTTTCTCTGTCTGATTTATTTCACTTAGCATAATACCCTCTAGTCCATGCTGTTGCACATCGTAACATATCATTTTTTATGGCCAAGTAATATTCTGTTGTATATATGTACTACCTCTTCTTTATCCACTTGTCTGTTGATAGGCACTTGGATTGCTTTTGTTTGTTGGCTGTTATAAATAACACTGCAGTGAACATAGGGCTGCCTGTAGGGGTGAGCAAAAGTAGGCTTAAAGTAGTGAGCACATGAAACACAAAGTTAATTTTTGTATTATTATTTATTAATTATTGTATTATTTTCCATACATATAAACAACTATATACCTACTTTCGCCCACCACTGTGTATCTTTTCAAGTTAGTGTTTTAGATTTCTTTGCATGTATACCCAGAAGTGGAATAGCTGGGTCATAGGTACTTCTATTTCTAATTTTTTAAAGAGACTGCATAATGTTTTCCACAATGGCTGTACCAATTTGCAATCTCCAACAGTACACAAGGGTTCCCTTTTCTCCACATCCTCTGCAGCACTTGTTTGTTGATTTATTGGTGATAGCCATTCTGACACGTATGACATACTATGTCATTGTGGTTTTAAGTTGCTTTTCTCTGATGATTAGTGACATTGAGCATCTTTTCATATGTCTATAGGCCATCTGTATGTCCTCTTTGGGGAAGTATCTATTCAGCTTCTTTGCCTATTTTTTAATTGGATTTTTTTGTTGTTGTTGAGTTGTAAAAATTCTTTATAAATTTTGAATATTAACCCCTTAGTGGATGAATCATTGGCAAAAATCTTCTTCCATTTAGTAGGTTATCTTTTTGTTTTGTTTATGGTTTCCTTTGCTGTGCAAAAAAGTTTTTTAGTTTGATGTAGTCCTGTTTGTTTATTTTTTGTTTGTTTACCTTGTCCAAGGAGTTACATCAATAAAAATATTACTAAAGAAATGTCAGAGAGTTTAATGCCTATGTTTTCTACTAGGAGTTTTATGGTTTTAGGACTTCAATCAATTTTGAATTTATTCTTATATATGGTATAATAGTGTGGTATAGTTTTATTTTTTAAATGTATCTGTCCAATTTTTTGAGCAACGTTCATCAAATAGGCTGTCCTTTCCCCATTGTATGTTCTTGCCTCCTTTATCGTAGATGAATTGACCATATGGGAATGGGTTTATTTCTGGGCTTTCTATTCTTTTTCATTGATCTATGTGTCTGTTTTTATACTAATACCATGCTGTTTTGGCAGCATGCCATATTACTATGTAATAATATGTTTTACTATGTATACTATGTAAACATATACTATGTAATAATAATATGTTTTGGCAGCATGCCATATTACTATGGCAGCCTTGTAATATAGTTTGAGATCAGGTAGTATGATATCTCCACCTTTCTTTTTTCAAGATCACTGTAGCTATTTGGAGTCTTTGGTATTTTTATATAAATTATAGAATTAATTGTTCAAATTCTGTGAAAAACACCATTAATATTATAATAGGATTGCATTGAATCTACAGATTGTTTTGGGTAGTATGGACATTTTAACAATGTGATTTTTCCTATCCATGAGCACTGTATATTCTTTCACTTATTTGTATCTCCTTCAAATTTCTTTCTTCAATGTCTTATAATTTTCCAAGTACAAGTTTAATATGTCATCAGTTAAGTTTATTCCTAGTTTTTTTATGCAATTGTAAATGGACTGTTTTCTTAATTTCTCTTTCTGGTAGTTCAGTATTTGTGTTTAAAAAATTCAACCAATTTCTAAATATCAATTTTGTATCCTGCTACTTTACTCAATTCATTTATCAGTGCTAATAGCTTTTTTTTTGGTGGAATCTTTAGGTTTCTCATATAGTATCTATCATGTTTTATGCAAATAATGACAGTTTTACTCCTTCCTTTCCAATTTGAATGCCTTTTATTTCTTTTTCATTGTCTGATTGCCGTGGTTAGGACTTCCAATACTATGTTGAACAAAAGCGGTGAAAGTGGACAACCCTGACTTCTTCCTGATCTTAAGGGGAACACTCTGAACTTTTCCCCATTGAGTATAATGTTAGCTGTGGGTTTGTGGTTTATGGCTTTTACTATGTTGCAGTATGTTCCCTCTATTCCCACTTTGTTGACAGTTTTTATTAAAAAATGGGTTCTGGATTTTGGTCAAATGCTCTTTCTGCATCTATTGATATCATTATTAGATTTTATCATTTATTTTGTTTATGTGGAGTATCATGTTAATTAATTGGTGGACATTGAGTCCACCTTGCATCACAGGAATAAATACTGCTTGATCATGGTGTATGGTTTTTAATATATTGCTGAATTTGGTTTGCTAATATTTTGTTGAAGACATTTGCATCGATGTTCATCAAGAATATTGGCCTATGATTTTATTTTTATTTAGTTTTTTGTAATGCCTTTATCTGGTTTAGGAATGAGGATAGTACTGTCCTTATAAAATGAGCCTCAGAGCCTTCCTTCCTCTTGAATTTTTTGGAATAATTTGAGAAGGATAGGGGTTAATTCTTTTTTGAATGTTTGATAAAATTCACCTGTGAAGTCATCTGGTCCAGCACTTCTGTTTGTTGGGAGTTTTTTGATTGCTGATTCATTTCATTGGTAGTAATTTGTCTGTTCAGATTTTCTGTTTTTTTTCTTGATTTAGTCTTGAAAGATTGTATGTTTCTGGGAATTTATCCATTTCTTCCATATTATCCAGTTTTTTGAATATTATTGTTCATAGTATTTTCATACAGTCCTTTTTATTTCTTTGGTGTCAGTTGTCACTTCTCTTTCATTTCTGATTTTATTTATCTGTGTTCTGTTGTTTTCTTGATGATTTTGGTTAAAGGTTTATCAATCTTGTTTATCTTTTCAAAGAACCAGCTTTTGGTTTCATTCTTTTTGTGTGTGTGTATTTTTTAGACTCTATTTTGTTTATTTCCACTCTGATCTATTATTTCATTTCTTTCTACCCATTTTGGGCTTTGTTGTTCTTCTTGTTCCTTTAGGTATGATGTTTGCTTGTTTATTTGAGATTTTTCTTGTTTCTTGAGGCATGCCTGTATTGCTAAGAATTTCCTTCTTAGGACTGCTTTCACTGTGTGGTTGTTACATTTTCCTTTTTATTTGTCTCAAGGTATCTTTTGATTTCTTCCTTTCTCATTGTTAATCCATTCATTGCTTAGTAACATGTTATTTATCCTCCATGTGTTTGTTTAGTTTTTAGTTTTTGCTTGTCATTGATTTCTAGCTTCATAAGAATAGCTTTAATTTTTAATGAAGTAAGATCACTTGAGCATGTTATTAGGCTGAGGGGAAATAGCCAACAGAAGAGGCATGACTATGCATAGAAGAGGACACAACTAATGCAGTAAAATTCTGGAAGAGACAGGAAGAGATGAAACTGAGAGGTGAGAGAGAAGGAGGGTTTGCCCAGAAGGAAAAAAAGAAGTCATTCTTCCTCCAAGACGAGAGGTAAGCTGGAGAGGATGGACATCTCACCACTTATGTGGAACCCAGTACTGATTTATCAATTCAGAGAAGCAATATTGTCACAGAAGCTGAGTCACTGTTCTCAACTCAGTTGAATCCTGTTACTTCACTTTATGTTTGAGATCAGTTAAGAAAGGTGGAGGCTGGAAGATTTTCTTCAGGAAGACTGTTTGGGGAAAAACATAATATCCCAGTTACGAGAAAATACAGGGTGCTGTAGTGGAATTTTCTACTAACTCAGAATTCACCAAAACAAATGAACAAACAAATAAACAACCTCCCCCCAAACCAAAACCTTATATTACCACTATTGCTTAAAGTCATTGCATTTTTTAATGACAAAAGCAAACTGAAAAAAATATTGTTTTTAAAATTTTGAAATACCTCAGGAGTTTCTTGCAAATTTTAATTTTAATTACCCCAAGTCACAGAGGTAGATGCATGAGGTATAAGGCATTGGTAGTAATGGGTCTGGAACTCAGGCTGCCCCAGAAGACAGCCTTTAAAAAGAGATTTCTCCACTGCCATCCTACCAAAGTATTTTGTAAGTTAAGGATCCTGGTTATTTAGCTCTCACTTACTTTTGACTTTTGTATTGCCTGAAAATTACCTTCTAGGAATTAGTAAATTGAAAATTATAATAATGAGTGGGTTTTGCAGATCAAACTTTTTCTTATACATTTTGTATTGTGTGGGTAATCTTTGTATTCTGCTATCCACCAAAGAAGTGGGTTGTCTCTGAATACAACTATTATGAGCCATAATAGTCTTTTTATCAAGGGCAACTTCTCAAACAAATGATTTCAAAATCAATAAACGGGCTGTAGCCCCCTGTTTCAGAATTTACTTATTCATGAGATGCCTATCCCCTGTCAATTCCCAGGAAGAATTCTTATTGCTTAATCCCACCCTATTGGATTGAATGCTTATCAGTTCAAAATTAGTTCCTATTAAATTTTCTTGGCAACTTTGTAATCATCTCAGGAGTTTCTCCTCTGGAGAGTTATTCTTACTTTTAAATCTTTCATGAGTAGAAACTCATTTTAACACCCTAAAATTCACGAAACATTGTCCTGCCCATTTGCAACAGGTTCCCTTTCAGTATTAGTCGGAGCGAAGGCCATATGTTCACAAACAGTGCTGTTTAAAGGGACTGTTTTGTACTGCTGCCTGTTTTCGTGATGAGACACTAACAGCCTGCCTCATTGACAGGTAGTGACAAATTGAAAGCTGAAGCACGGTGGAGGCTAGTGTAGGTGCTTTCTCATTTTTCACCTTGAAGGCTGTTCCTGCTGTCCTTTTGTTTGGTCACAGGATCATTAGCAACTTCTCTCCAAATCAGGGGATGTGATCTGGTGTCTACAGAACTGTGTCCCCGCATCCATAGCCAGCTAACTCCAGAGGGCTGGTGTGCTCTGACCGCCTGATCAGGAGACAAGACGCCTGTGCAAGATGGCGAGAGCCTCAGAGAGAAGCTCTGCTGTGGGCTCATTTGAATAATCTCTCCACTCATTAAACACAGCTGCGAGGCAAGAGGCAGCAGAGTTCAAAAGGCAAGCCAAGGGAATATATTAGTAATAGAATTATGGTTTCAGCCTTCAGGCATGTTTCCCCAATATTTTTGTACTCCATTAATTACAACAAGAACACTTTTGTCACTTCCTAAGAAAAAAAGTTTAGAGAAATATTTTGACTAAGAAGTATAAGTAAAGTATGTTTTATAAAAGTGTTAGGTACACTGCAATTAAATTTTAAGACAAAGTCTGGAAGCTACCCAACAAGTCATTTCCTCATTGTACAGTTTAAATTCCTGGTGATCTGGGACTAGAAACTGTTGGCGTGATTCAGCTTCGTAAGTCGCTTTACCCTCGGTACAGTTCACAGATGTCCTCACATCGTCTTCTGGATGAGGGCATCAGTGTGTGTGTGTGTGTGTGTGTGTCCTGTTGGATGAATTTTGGTCTAAATCCCAGGGTGTCCCTTACACCCAAATCAGAACATCAAATACATTATAGAACTAGAAATATTTAATGGAAGAGAGAAAAGAGTAGAAATTAAAGGTGGAAACAAAAAGCAGACGTTTCTCCTTCAAGGCCCCACGGGCAGCACTCCTCCTTTGTCTTGGAGATTCGGGGTCACTCCGAGCTCTTCTGGAGTTGCAGGCTCTAAGGTCATGTTTTGCTCTCCATCTGTCCCCACCCTTAATCTCATCCACCACGCCATCTTGCCTGGGTGACTCACCATGACATTTTAAGATATTAGGAATTTGATGTATTTAAATTCAGAATGGTTTAACTCTGAATTCAATTCTATGTCCTCCCTTGGGCTGTGGATTGAATTGACTTGAGTTTTATTACCCTAGGGACTCATGTCCTCTTCCAATATGGAAGCAAATGGCTTTCACTTTGTCACAGAGCTTCTGTGCGGATTTTAAGAATATGTTGAAGTCCAAGGGTGAACAACTTCATCCTGCTTCTCTTCTCACAAACCTGTGTAAGTAGACAGAAAGTAAAGAAGGTGTTACACAGTTAGAAGTTGTAGAGAGATTCCAGTTCTCTGTTTTCATTCTTATTTCCATATGAAAATATTCCTAAAGCATGTTGCAAAATGGTGACCCAAAGTAAAAACACTTTGAAATTAGGCTACCGGAGGGTTTTTCTTTTAAGTCATCTTATTTTATCCAGAATTTTATGAATGAAAAAAAATGTTCTTCTCAGGGTGACTTCTGCAGATAACTGAATATAACAACATTTGAAGAACAGTAGGCTGATAATTTGTCTCTTGTATTTGTATTTGATCTCTGCCTCTATCTGTGTGACTTTGTGTGTGTTAAATGACAGGTATGATATGAGTTGGTAGGCTGACAAGTGGGCCCTTCAAAGATCTCCACATCCTAATCCCTAGAACCCATGAATGTTACTGAATATTTTAAGAAGAGGTCTTTGCAGGTGGGATTACAGTAAGAATCTTGCAATGGGGATATTTTCCTGGGTTATCTGGTTGGGTCCTAAGTGCAATCAAATCACATGTATCCGTATATAAGGAAGGTAGTGGAAGATTGGACGTGTACAGAGGGGGAAGTGATGTGGAGGTGGAACACAGAGAGATGTCAAGATATTGGTCTTGAATATTGGAGTGATGTAGCTACAAGGCAAAGAATGTCAGCCACCAGAAGCTGGAAGAGGCAAGGAATGATTTTCTGCTACAGCCTCTGGAAGGAGTGTGGCCCTGATAACTCTTTGATTTTGGCCCAGTGACATTGATTTTGGGATTCTGGCCTCCAGAACTGTGAGAGAATAAATATCCATTGTTCTGAGCCAATGAGAGTGTGTTAATAAGAAACTGATGGAGTGAGGCACTTTCATAGCATCCAAACATGTGGGCCCAAAAGCCAGTCAAATGAACTTCTACAGTGTTCCATGTTTTTTCCCAAATATTCTTCTAGGCCATTTTGAAGAGTCCAGCTATCTGTTTCAAATTCAGCATTCATAAGCACAGTTGTTTTTTGCAAAAGGGAAAGCAACCTATTAACTTAAGGGCTATAAACTAAAAAGAAAATATAGACTTGGTCTCTGTTAACTCATCCTTCCCTCTTACTTTTGGCCTAACGTTACCAGCTCTTACCACCTGTGTGTTTTTTCTTAGGGAGGAAGTAGATGGCTTTGGGTAGGATACAAATAGCTTTTCCTGGATGAAGATCTGATTGTTGCTGTGTTCCTATTTTCAGTCACTTGCCATGTTTTTGTAGTAGAAGTCATGGATTGTCACCTGAGACCTCAGAGTATCAGGTGGTCTGGCAAGATGCAATGCACATCACAGCTTTCCTGCTCCTGACAAGGCTCTGACCTCTCACTTTTTGTTTTCATAGAATAAAAACAGTCCTGATTTTTAAAGATTCTCTCTATCAAGGCTATTAAATCAGAAGTGAGGAACACTAATTCAAAAGAATTTATGTAACCCTATGTTCATTGTGGAATTATTTACAACAGCCAAGCTATGGAAGCAACCCAAGTGCCCATTAGTAGATGAGTAGATAAAAAAGCTGTAGTACAATTATACAATGGAATATTACGCAGCCATAAAAATAATGAGATCTTATCATTTGCAACAGCATGGATGGGCCTACTGGGTGTGATGTTAAGTGAAATAAGCCTGTCAGAGATAGACAAATACCACATGATTTCACTTATATGTGGAATCAGAGGAACAATATAAATAAACAGACCCAAACAGGAACAGACTCAGATAGAGAAAACAGACTGGTGATTGCCAGACTGATGAAGGGATTGAGAAGTACAGTTTGGTAGTTACAAAATAGTCGTGGGGATGTAAAGGACAGCATAGGAAATATCGTCAGTAATATTGTACTAATTAAGTGTGGTGCCAGGTAGTTACTAGAAATATCAAGGGGACCACTTTGTAAAGTATATGATTGTCTAACCACTATGCTATATATCTGAAACTAATACAAAATAATATGAAATGTAAACTGTAATTGAAAAAAATAAAAAAGGAAGCAAGGAGACAAGCTTTCCCATTGGCCAATTTCCTCTAAGACATCCTACTTTTGAGCCTACCAACTCCATGTCACTAAGGGAAATAAGTTCACAAGGAGACTACTATATCCACACATCTATCTTTTTGCCAGATCAATAAAAACAGAACAATATATATCTTCTAAACAAAACCATCTGAACCACCAGACTAAACATATCTGTGTGACTTTTACTTTTCCACGGAGGGGAAGGAAGCAGGATCTCTTTTGCTGGACAGCCTCTATAGCAGGCACAATGCTTATTTCACATGTTATTTTTCTTTAAGTTTGGAAATAACAAACAGAACTTGGAGAACTCTTCCACATATCTCTAAACACAGTTATCACCTAGGCAGCAAGAACTCACTAATTTAGAATAATGATGTTAGGGTGGAAGTTGACAGCAACAGCTGAGAAGCTGGTTGTGGGAAATTTTGAATGCATATTAGACAGAAAGGTATAAATGTGTTAGTGGAATAAAACTAGTTGAATTAATTTAAATATGCTTTCACACTGGACTGAAAAGGTAACTCATTTGATATGCTTGAATTTATCATGCCTCTTCAGGAATCTAACTTAACTAATCTAGAGGCACATTCAAGGGGAAATACTTCACTTCAAGAGCTTTGGGTGGATGTAGTTATGGACTTCAGTCTAAAAACCCCCAAAGGGCTTCCAGGAATGTATTATTTTGGCCTTCAGGAATAGATCAAGTGGACAGACATTATGTTTGAGAACTAAAATCGCTATCCTCCCATTTAGAACCCAGCTCATAAGCATTGTTTCCAATGCTGCCTATTTATTCACCTCCTTTCCAGCTTCAATCCAATACAATTTTTCTTCTACCTTCTCAAACCCATCAAAATTGTTCTTGGAAAGAGGAATAGTGATATACTTACTAACCTATTAGACTCTTTCAGTCTTATGTTTCGTTGACTTCTAGCAAGGAGGGTGTGATCTGGGCTCTGTGTGAGTCCAGGAACACTTCTTGCCATGAGCCTGGAGAATGATCATTGATCAACTCTGTTTTCCTTCAGGACATTCTCTGGGCAGGTCCAGTGCTAGTGAGTGACAGAAAGACTGAGAGAAATCTAAGTTCTGGTCTTAAGTCCACTTCATGAGTCACCAGTTGAAGTCCATGGTTCCTTCCAGGCCAACTGCTACAAGCATGTAATAACTATATTATTCCATAGAGTCTAGGGCAATTTTTTTCCTTCACATTTTAGCATCTTCTATAGTGTGATGGCACTTCAAATCACTGTTACCCTGGTTTGACATTGAATTCTTTTGTGAAGGATTTGAGTTTCCTTCTGCCAGTCACTTGGGTCCACCATCAACCTGAAAGCACTTTACATTCTCAGCTTAAGGGTAAATTCTCAGCTTAAGGGTTTTCTTGGCTACACTGATGATGTAAATTTCAATTAAAACCTGGGCTCTGATTCATATTCTCAGGGGAGAGTTTTAATCTCCTCCCCACCTAGTACCAATTCTTCACTGTCCCGTTCTCTGTGGTGGGGTTATTTCCCATTTCCTCTTACGCAGAGTGTATATCCTTTTTGCCTTGCAGCTTTATGCAGGGGTGTTTTTTCTCTCTTAATAGTGCATAAAATTATGGTATAGGTTCAAAGACACTAGGAGAATAAAATGTCAGTGCCGTATCTAGAAGGTCTCCAGCAGGTAGGCTCAATTTACCTCCTTTCATAGCAAGCTTACCTTCTCCCCCTCACCTTTTGTTAATAACATGTAGCCCTCTTCTCCCTCCTTCTAGCGCCTCCCCAGATGTGTCCCTTAAGGTAGAACAAGCATGGCTGACTATGGCTCCAGCTTCGTATTTGTTGTTCATCACAGTACCGACAGCATGGGGTGGAGGCCCCTCGTGACTAGATCAACCAGGAGTGGCCTTGGTCTTTATTGAGCTTTATTGAAACATACAATCTAGTCTTTATTGAAATTAATCTTAACCTACCCAGTCAGGCTCCCAGTGTGTTCTCGATTCATCTCATTGCTGTGCTGGCAAGACTGCACAGCAGTTCACATGTCCGTTATCCTCTTCCCCAGGTTTTATCTGTCCCCTGTGCACCAGTAAACTTTGCCCTCACATTTGCTAATTTAGCTCCTTTCATTTCAACTGGCTACCTTGGTAACTTTTCTCTTTTGTTGTATACAACAGATTAACCCTCTGAATTACCTCCCTCGGCACATGCCACATAACTCATGTTGCAATGCTGACACTTCCTACTTAGAATTTTCTCTTATCTTCTACGATGCCATGCTCTCCTGGTCTTTCTCCTACTGCCCTGGCTACTCTTGACCCTTAAATGCCAGTGTTTCTCAGTCTTCTTCCCTAGGCCTCTTTCTGTTGTCACTCTGTGTTCCTTCTCTAGGCCATCTTATGTATTTTCTCAGTTTCAGTTTTAATCGCTGTGCTGAGGACTCCCAAATCCCTATCTGTGGTCCAATGCCTTTGCTGGGCTCTGAAGTTATCTATCTCATTGCCCTCTGACATCATCCACAGGCACCTGAGACTCAATCAGTCTAAACATGAGCTCAGCACATTTTTCGCAAATGTGTACCCCTCCTGGGTTTTCATTCTTGGTCCTTGACACCTTAGCTCAGTCTCCAAACCTGAACATCATCCTCACTGCACCACCTACTAGCTTTACAGGCAAATTACACATTTGTCTCTCTAAGTCTCATTTCCCTCACTTATAACACAGGAATAATAATGATTATTTCACGGATTTGTGAGTTTATATATCTACATATATATATGTGGAAGTTAACATAATGACTAATCTATAATAAATTCTCAATTAATGTTTTTTTGTATCATATGTGATTTCTTCCTTTCCAACAACCTCATATATGGTTGATCATTACATCTTCTTATGCCTATTTCCTAATCCATTTCTACTACAAGTATCTTTCTAATTTACCCACTTCCTACATCCTTATTGCTAGTTCAAGCCACTAGGCATCCCTTAGGCAAATTATTTCAACTAGTTTCCTTGCCTCCCATCTTGCTAGCTGTCAATCCATTTTCCATCATTCACTCAGAATAGGCTTCCTGAGTCATACAACTGATGCTATAATGCCTCTGCCTGGAAACGCTGACATTTTCCATTGTCCTAAAGATGTCCAGATGCCTTTGCAGGGTCTCCATGCTCTGGCATCTGCTGATCTCTCCTGCCTTATCACCACATACTGGGTCATTTTGGACAAAGTTCTCTCCTTGTGAACTTTGCACTTGCATTGCCTCTTGAAATCTCTTCTTTCTCTTTTCTTGGTTTAGTCCTATTCATCTTTCAGATCTTGGTTCCCAAGTCTAGGTTACTTGTACCTCCTCAAGCGCTTCTGCATTCAGAGCACACATCACTTCACACTGTTGAAATTGCCCACTTACCATCTCCTGGAGTTGTCATATTTAATAGATATAAATATAGGATACCTTGTTTAGTTCACCTTTCAGATAAGCAATAAATACTCTTTTTAACCATAAGTATGTCCCATGCAGCTCCTTCGCCTACTAGACTTCACTCACTTGAGGGCAGGGACCAGCTTTGTTTCCCAACTCCCAGCGTTTGGCTTAACCGAACACATAGGTTTATTTATTGTCGAGTACATGGATAAACTACTTAATGAAGTCCAAATTCATCATTCAGATATTATTTGATGCTATGTTAATCAGGAAGCACATTCTTCTACTTTTGTTGTCTATCTTTCAAGTGTATTTTAAGGCCAGCAGAGAGCTTAGAAATGGACCACCTCACCACAATTTACTTTTGCATAAATGATTTGAAATGCCCATGTTTGGAATCTTTACTATGTGAGGATGAAGTTTGAATTTCAACTGTAATTTTCACTGAAAACAAAAGAGAAGCAAAAATATAACCTCCACAATTCAACTGCCTTTTCCTTTTTGATCAGTTTCGAGGGCTTTTGTGCTCTTGGATACAAATGTTTTCTCTTCATGCATAGCAAAAACAAGGCCTGATCTCCAAGGCTTATTTGCCAAAAGACTCACTAGTTGTAGAAAGGAGCAAGGGTTTGAATTTTTATTAATTTGGAATGCAAGTTCACCTGAGAATGAATGTGCTGATTTATCTTAGGACCCACTTTTCGAAATAAAAATATAACTAAGGGAATATTCATAGACTTTTTCTATGCACATTAGAACATTTCTTATATCCTGTGAGCTTATAAGGTTTAGTTAGCCAAATATTCACATTGTGTAGGCTGTGAATGGAATAGAAGATGACCAGTTTCAAGGTAAAATCTTCATGCTCTGCATCACCGAACATCCTTTTTTTATAGAGAACAGCAGAAGCCCTCAGCTATTTTGTGTAATTCAAGAATACCATGGGATCTGAGCTCTCCGCTCTCTGTTAGGATTTGCCAATTCCTCTCTCCTTTAATTATGCTTACTCAGTGGTCTAGTTTAACAAACAGAATTCTGGACAGCTTTCAAAGAAGGGACAAAACACCTTAACATATTTTCCCGTATACTATCCTCAAAGTGAGTGAGCATAGAGATCATGTCCTAAAATATTTCTCATGCGATGAAACAAAACCCTGCACACTTGTTAAACAAAACTTTCACTGTTTTTGGTTAACAATAATATCAAAGACCTTTGGTGTTTCTTTGGTGGCTGTATGATTTATGCAAGTCTGAGACTCCCCATCCCCCCCAAAGAAATTCTATGAGAAAAGAAGGGCATACATCACCTATGTTTCCCGGGAGATTAAACACATTGCAATCAAGAGGCCCTCTTATTGTAGGATTTAATTGAACTATTTTTCAGTAGCTGGTATTTAGTTTGCTTTATTTATATTTAATGCAGCTGTAAGTAGGAAGACTGTGAATTGGGTCTCTGGGCTAATCATGCTGACGTGTTCAGGGTGAAACTCGGAGGCTTTGCACAGCGGAGTTCTGTAGTCTGGTCAGACCTGGGTTATTGAGTTTCTAAGGCTGAGGCTGGGCCATGTCAGTACGTGATCTTCCAGACGAGGACCATAAAATTGCTCCTGGAAGCAACAAGAAGAGTCAAAAGTAATTTGCAGTGAGCGAGCAAAATGAAATACTGCAGGAGATCAAGTTTGCTTTCTCCAGGAGGTGTCACTATTGTCAACACACATTACCTGAGATGGAGGGAAGATGGAGGAAAGAGGCGGGGGCTAGCATCTCGTGGTGATAACAGGAGACAATTTTTCTGAATCTTTCTCCCCTTACTTCTTCCCTGCCTCCCTCCTTTCCTTCCTTCAATTCTGCAGTTTACATCCTGTATTTATGTTACATGTAATGGGTTTGTTAAAATGCTGTTATTAACATCAGAAGGAAAGATTCAGTGATGGGGAAAGAATGGAGAGGAATTCATGTAGTTTT
>PVKM010007905.1:0-40285 GCA_004027735.1 Carollia perspicillata | reverse complement strand
ATCACAGGAACAAGTATAAAGGACACATGGACAAAAACTAAGGGGGGTGGAAATGGGAGGGAGGTGGGGAGCACTTGGGGGGTGGACTGGGATGGGAGTAAAAGACAGAACTGTACTTGAACAACATTTAAAATAAAATTAAAAAAAATAAAAAAGAAATGTGTAAGTTACTTTATAGTTCCGCCATCAAGAAGCCCTAGTCCTGGGCATTTCTAGTTACAGCCCAGGAGCAACTGCAGGTCAATGCTCATTTTAAATGCTTTGTTTGTTCATGTATAAACAGCATCCAAGATTTAAAATAACCCTTCCATTACCTATACTTTTTAGAATTCTTTAGAAAAGATAGTTTCATAGTGCTGAATCAAATACTTTTAAAACTTCTTATTAAAAACTCAAATATAGGAAAAAGTGGGGGAAAGGGTATAATAAAGTCTTTCATGTTATTGTCTGTAGATCAGATATTTGTAACGCAAAAAAAAAATAGTCACTTTGGTTTTCTGTCAACTGTATAGCATGGTGACTTTCCAAACTTGAAGGTGGAGTTAGAAGTAGTATGAAACTCACAGAGAAAAATACATCAGGAGAACATTTGCTCAAAGGGAGCAATAGAGAGAGGGTCCCCCTAGCCCTTCTACAACTTTAAGATTTATTGCTCTTCCTAGGGGCAAATCAAACTGAGTACAAGAGGACCCTAGGAACTAGTGTCATACAGAGTCGTTGTTCATAAGGCTGACAAAGACTAAACTGTAAACTTAGATAAGTAAGTATAGAATAATAAATCTAAAGATGTTTTGATTCTCCCCCCCCCATGATTAGGTCATCCGTTTTTGGAAATATTTTAAATAACCCCTGCCACCAGTCTGTCCTCCTCTGTTCGGTGCCTTTAGTTTATTGGCATTTTAGCACCTGTTAGCCCGCCCAGTTCAGCACTTCAGAATAGTAGTTGGGAGAGACGAGGTAAGAGAGGGTGAGTCGGCTGTGATGGACTGGAAAGTGTAGTTAACCCCAGTTAGTCTCAACTCCTTTCTTAATGGGAAAAGTGAGAGTCTGTCTGTCTGTTTTATTTTTTTATACGTTAAGGAACATAAAAATATGACACTAAAGTATCATACTTTAATTTTTAAAACTAAAGAAAAATAAGTTTAAGATTACTGTCCTATATTTAGGCAGAAAGTTTAGTGAAAAACATTCTATTTATAAAGCAACGAAGAATATAAAATACCTAGGAATAAACGAATAATAAGAAATGTGCAGGACCTTTATAAAGAAAGCATTCAATCTCTACAGAATGGTTTTTACAAATACTGCAGCAAATGTGAAGAAGTCTCATCTTAAACAAAAACAACTAAATATTGTGAAGAGTTATATTCTCCCTAGATTAATCCATATAGTCAATGTAAGCCCAATTAATTGTATGGCCAAAACACTTTAAATATGGTTGAAATGCAAATGGCAAACTGAAAAAACATTTGAAACAACACAGTGCATAGATTCTCAGAGTACTCTTAAGAATAAGTCGAGCAAAAAAACATCCCAGAATCTGCAGTGCAATATACAGATCTCGTGTTGTGGAAATGTACACGTGAAACCTGTATGATCCCATGGAGCAATGTCACCCAATAAATGGCATAAGAAATTTTTAAACACCAAGAGACCTAAATGGAGAATCACAAAAGAGTATAAATACATAAAGGGAAAGATCTTCAACCTCAGCAATATCTGAAGAAAAGTATGTAAAAGTGAGATACCATTTTCCATTTATGAGACTAGCGACAATATTGGTGAGGGTGTAGGCATAAAAGTGCCATGGGAATATAAATTGCTATTTTGTGGAGAACAGCTTTGCAAATATGTCAAATTTTTGCACGCTTCTTAACCCAGAGAATTCTACTTTTAGGAATTTAAACTAAAAAGAATAATTGGTCATAAGTACAGCTGTATTTGTAAAAAGTATATTATGCAAGGAAAAAAACTAAAAAAACCTCCTACCTAAATGCTCATCATTGGTTAAATAAAGTACCATGTGACCCATCCATAAACTGAGTACTATGAAACCACTGAAGCAACCCAAGAGGCCTAGAAAGGGTCATGTAGACCTATATTATTTTGTTAGAGAAGGATGTCTTCCATATACTACAGAGATAAATTAATTGCTTTTAAAATAGCCATTTAATAACACCACATGTATAGATAGAATATGTTTAAAATATGAAATTAATATTCTATAAACATATAATGACATATATTAGTGGATACATAGAGAATGTTCTAAAGTGTATTTGCTGAATGTCAGCAGTGATCAGTCGAGGAAGACTTTTGCTGTTTTTTATTATTTACTATTTCTGCTTTTTCATCATTGTTATAAAAATATCTAATACCACATATGTACCATTTTCATAATAAGGAAAACAAAACACGGGCTTCTCGTGAACTCTGACTCATTCTTTGTGGTTTCGGGAGAGGGCAAAACACATCCACTAAGAGGATGACCTTTCAGAAGAGGATTCAGAATGAAAAAGTTAATGCTAGACCTTGTCTTCACGGCTGCCAAAGACCCACTAAACAGCTTCCCTTGGGCAGGGTGTGACTATGTCACTTCCATACTTGTTTTTAGAACACACCTGAATCATAAGGAACAGACTAAGTAGTAGGATGGGTGTGCAGAATAGTATTATGGCACGTTGAGTGGTAGACCAAATCATCTCTCGATCAGACCAGATGTAAGTCCGTTGTGACAAGGCAAGAAAAAGGAAACTGTGGAGTTGCCTTTTGTGAGTTGTGCCTTTTGTGGAGTTGCATTTGTGAGTTCTCCGTGTCCCTCGTCAGATCCTTTCTGATTGACTCAGGGCTGGATCCAGGTGACCGGCAGCTCTTTCTAAGGGCTGGCTCTGCTTTTTCTTGTTCCCCATCTCCTTCACTTTCTAGGAGCCCTCAGCAGGCAAGTCAGAATCATTGTCCAGAGTGAGGGCTGTGTCCTCATCTGCGCTGCCGTGTGTTTTTATAGATACCATACATCTGACCCTACCCTTGGGACCCAGCATCATGGGAGCTGGGCTCCCCAAATTTTATTCTTTCTTCTCAAATGAAAAAGTTTTTTTTTACAGACTCCCATCTAATGCTTTTTTTGAAGTTACACTTTGATATCTCAGAACTCTGTCCCTGTGGGTGTTTACTTGGATTCTGAAAATGGAGCTGGGATCTTGAAGTGGTTTCTGAATAAATAATGAAACATGTGTTCCAAGTCTGCAACTCTTCCTTCTCCTTAACCACATGCTAGATAACCCGCCAATGGTGAGTGTCATTTGTGTGAATAGATTCTCTAGTTGTAGTTTTCAGGGCCTTTTTTTTCATTCTAGCTGTCTGAATGATTAATGTGACTAGGAAAATACTGTTGACCCATTTAAATCATGTCAAACAACATCCATTGCTCATCTACATAATGAAATACACACTGAACATTACATCTTAAGTGTGGGAGCCAGTGAACTAAAAAGTAATGTTTTACTTATGTTGCTTATGAAATAAATTATAAGACATTAGGACTGACTATAGCATTAAATATTAAACTATTCAAATGGTAATTGTCAATGAAAATAACCTGTAAACTGAAACAGCTAATAGCTTTAGTTGCTAATCAGAGGAAGTGGGGGTGGTTGCATGCAACAGTGTAGGTTTTGAAAGTCTTTATGTCAAAGTGTGGTTTAATATTTGACTATTATAGGATTCATTGTATATAGTTGAGTTTTTCAATTGTTAATCAGTGGTTGTAAAAATAACAGTTTGCTGAAAAATTAGAAAAATAGTTTGACATTTTTATCATGCTTTCATTAAATTGGTCCTTGAATAATTTTAAAGACAACTAATTTAGAGTTGAAACTATTTTGATCAATGATCAGATAACAAAGATAAGCTTTGACTACTTTTGAAATAATTAAACTTTGTAAAGGCATCATTTACACAGTGTTTAAATAAATGGAAAATTTTAAGGCACTAAATTTAGGTTATCAGGTTTCCATGGTTACACCTTTACAAGTTATTTTGTGTATTGTGTGATATGTCTGTGAGTCACTGATAATTATTTGTTTTTTATTTGCTCTGTTGGCAGTTCTGTGTTTAGCTGAATTTAATACAGTTCACATGGCTTACTTTGGTTTATGTATATTTTAGTGTTTGTGATTGACAGTGATTGAGGATTTCTTATGGAGTGCTTGCCTTTTTTTTTTTGTCATAAATGATGTATGTTGGTAGTGCTTGAAGTGTAAATAAGTTCTTCCTGTATCACTGTTTAATAAACAGGAATTTTTATGCCAAGAGGAATTCTTGGTGCATTTAAACAATTAGATTTGGTAACTGCTAGGGTATTTCTATTAAATAGTTGCACACTGAGACAAATATGTTGAAATCCTTACAAACTTCAAGTTACAGAACTTACCACCAACAACAAAACAATTTATAGATAAGCACAACATTGACTAAACACTATTTAGTAACATAATAAAAATAGTACTGTTCCTACCTAATCCTTAAAATTGTTTGTGATAGCCCTAGCTGGTGTGGCTCAGTGGATTGATAACAGGCTTAGAACCAAAGAGTCACTGGTTCGATTCCCAGTCAGGACACATGCCTGGGTTGTGGTCCAGGTCCCCAGTGGGGGCCATGCGAGAGGCAACTACACATTGGTGTTTCTTTCCCTCTCTTTCTCCTTCCCTTACCCTCTCTCTAAAAATAAATAAATAAATAATCTTTTAAAAAATTGTTCATGATAGTGAACATTATAGGGAATGCCTTCATTGCCAAGTAGAATCTTTCTATACCATAATTTCTCCATTTCACTCTTTCTACAAATATAAAAACAATTCTAGCCCTGGCTGGTGTAGCTCAGTGGATTGAGCACAGGCCTTCGAACCAAAGGATCGTGGTTTGATTTCCAGTCAGGGCACATGCCTGGGTTGCAGGCCAGTTCCCAGTGGGGGACACACAAGAGGCAACCATACATTGATGTTTCTCTCCCTCTCTCCTTCCCTTCCCCTCTAAAGATAAATAAATAAAATCTTTTAAAAAAAGAGTTCCCTGAAAATTCTCTAAAAACAAAAACTATTCTATATGCTAATGTGTTTGGGAGGATATGATTTTTGAGAAAAGCTGGAGTCTCTTATGCCTATGAATGGAAGAGATTTTCCTTAGAACCTCACAATTAGCCGTCAGCATCTTAGGAAGGCTCCACCAAGAACTCTCAGAAAATTTTCAGAATTGGGCTGTGCATAATTTACTGAGTTTAAGCATTCTCTCTGTACTCTACAATCATGAGATGCTGTCTAGTTTGTGAAGTATTTATACATCTGCAATCTCATTTGATTGATTATCAGGGTGGTCCTGTGATAAAGGTAGAAAAGGTCCAGTGCTTTGGATAAAATGATTTTTAAGTAGCAGCTCTGGGACCAATGCACTTTGTGAAGTACTTACTCCGTGAATCATCCAAAGCACAGTTTGAAATTCAGGCTGGTTTCTACCTACCGACAGTCCATTTTAGAGTGACCTTCTCCCACGGTCAGGCAACCAGTGATCCTAATGACCATTTATCAAGTGCTTACCTTGTGCCACTTTCCAGGCCTCATGTCATACAATTATCACAGCAATCCTGTGAGGAAGGCGTTCCCGTTAACAGGTGAGGAAACTAAGGCTGAGACAGCTTAGCTACCTTGTCCGAGTAAACCGACTAGTGCCAGAGAAGGAAACCAATCTAAACAAGAGCTCAGATATAATTAGGGAGGCACAATTTTGAAGGAACATCCCATTCACTAGCAAAATATAAAGTGTTTTCAATTCCACAGTGTTTCCTGCTTTTTACCTCCAAATTGGCAATATTTTATGTAGGTATTTTGGGATTGGTTTTCTTTTTGTAACACTCTGGTAGAAGTATAGTTAAAAAATATTCAGTATGTTTCACATTAGATGATAAACACATTTTGAATATTGTACACATTAAAGATTTCAGTATTATGGTTAGGTTGAAGACTTTAATCTAAAAATGAGATGGTGAACTTGTCATTTCACCAAGTGTGGATAATCTCTGTCAGCTAAGGTTTTCAAGTAAAATTGTGTGTTCAGTTATAAGAGGCTGCCTGCCTTGTACATTTAAAGAGTATACATTTTGTTAACTGTGGTGGTGGTTTTAATTTTTAATCTTCAGTACAAAAAATAATGGTTTTACAGCTGAGTATCCATATCTGAAAAAAAGCACAAGGGCCAGTTTGTAAAGAGGCTTCTGTTGGACTCTTCTTTTAGGCCTGCGGCATTTTAATACATTGCACTTTTTGCATCCATGCCTAAAGCTATGGAGTGATTATTTATTCGTGTGGTTAACTAAGTCTACACAGCTGAATTGGATATAAAACTGTTTGTGAGAACATAACTGTATCAGTCCAAAAGCTGCCTTCTTGGTCATTTGGAATTTTGTCATTTACTAAAGAAGCTACTATGTATTTTCTCATTATTTTTCTTGTGAAAATAATACCTACTGTGTGATCTTAGCTGCTGTTTTCTCTAATCTATGTAATCACAACTACAGACATTTGGAAATATATTGTTTCCCTGGAGCTTTAGCTTTCTCATTTTAGGTTGTGATTGTTGACCGACCTACCTACCTACCCACCACTCCTGTGGCCTGGTTGCAGGGCAGAGACAAAACCCCACAGTTGTTGTAACAACCACTGTTTCTGCTAAAATGTTTTCTTTTTATTTCGTGTCTTTCACTTGGAGTTATACAGTGAAAACATTCTCAGGAAAATATTAAGATCGTAGGTTTTGGTGGGGCGGTTTTAGTATTAATGCTGCAGTTTGGGCAAAGCTCTGAGCTATTTTATACCAATTGTTTGCATAAAATAATTTTAAATAGCTCATGAAAAGAGGAGGGAAAAGAGAAAAAGAAATACATCTAGCAGTATAACTAAAGCATGTTGCATATAGCATTCAGTTGACACTATTGTAAGATGAAGACCAAAATTACACTCTTTTCAAATGCTTTATACAATTGAAAAATATTCACATTAAAGCTGTTACTTTGATCTTAAACTAAAAGTCCCAATGTCTTCTATTACTGAATATTTTTACCCAAATGCTAATATTTAGTAGTATTTTCATGAAAGTAGTGTTTATGAATATGCTTTTGAAAAAAGAATTAAAGAAGGACTTTCTTACTATATCAATTATTTTATACTCATGATGCTTTTATATGGACTTTCTCTAAAGTTGAACCCTATGTGTGATTTCTATGAAATTGTTCTTTCTGCTTCTTACTTATGTACTTGAATATAAATTTTTTCTATTTTCCTCTTCTTTAACCACAGTGTATGAGGTAACAGGGAGTTTCTTTTTTTTTCTGGAGACTTTGGGAAGTTGAAGTTTGCCAGATGTTCTGTGCTAACCTAGAAGTCTCTGGGTCTCAGGACTGTGTGAAATTCTTTTTTGTTTCTTTGTTGGAATGATGTTTGCTTTTGGTTCATTTTGGCCTTGTACTTCTGCTCTGATCAGAGCTTGTCTTTTATTCTGTATTTAAATGATATTACGGCATCCAGAAAATCTGGCAAAGAAAATGATATTTTGATGACATTTTTCACAGGGCTCAACTAGAATGAATTATTACATTTTAACCATAGCCCTAATAAACAGCTCCTTTATTTCCTCTGGGAGAATACAATATTTCTTTGTCCGTGAAGTTGCCTGAGTATATGTATTGTCGAAGTACTAAAGAGCTGCTTTCGCTAAACTTTAGCTAAGAGACAGTAGGATTTTCTAAGCATATACTATTTCAGTGTGACTCAACATTTTACGATTATAAAGATGAATTTAGATTAAAATTTTGAAGTAAACATTTTTATCTTCAGTGGATAAATTTCATACAATAGTCCTATTTTCTTATACAAATTAATGGTTCCTATGTAATTTCCACTTACCCACCAAATGATCTGCTTTTAGTTTTAGGCTTTGAGTTCTTCATTATAATCATGAACACCCCTCCCCAGCTGTGGCTGGGCCAGCCTAAATAAACTTTTTTCTAGGCCCACAAACATGAGTCTACTTTAGTAAGTAGGTATGTTCGTTAATCTGTGTTTCTAGAATAGGTGGGTATTTCTGTCTCCCAAGAAGTGGGGGACTGCTTTTTGTTAAAATCATAGATCCCAGGGTGCTAGTGTTGTACATTAATGAATCATCACATGTTATCCAGTTAGCTTTTGTAAGGAAGCTAAATGAAGTATTTTCTTAAACCCTTTCTGAACTTGTCATTGATGTTATACTATATGAGTTGCTATTGATAAATTTTAAAAAGGAGGAGGGATGTACACAGAGCCGACTTCCTGATGGAGCCTTGGGGAAGGTCATGTTTTGCCATGACCTGGGCATCATTCTTGAATGTTGTTATTATGGGAAGGGAATGCCCTCAGGCCACAGCTCTTCCTCTCCCCAGAAGTACCCCAACTCCGGCTGACTTTCCAGCTCGTCTTCTCTGGAACCAGGACTCCCAGGCTCTGCTGTAATGCCTTGATGATGAGTTCTGACATCCACTAGCTAGTGTCTGTGGTGAAGACCTCCATCACACCTTCAGTGGACTGCTTCCTTTGATTAGTAATGTATGAGAATGATGGAGTCTCAGAGATACCACAGGCTGAGAGCATTATGCCACTGCAACAAATTTTTGTTTCAGCATAAAAGTGACTTGTGATGTTTTGTCACTTAAAATATTTTACACATTTCTTTTTTTTATTTCTGTGGGTCTTTGTTACTGTTTTAGCAGTCCTTTAAGACCACAGAATGTCACATTACGGTGCTTTTAAGAACAACACTGTTGGATGTCAAGTAGAATCTTTACATCAGATGGGTATTTATGCCAGTATACTTTAGACTCAACTATGCTTTATGTTGAGCATTAAAGAACACGATCCATTTTCTAATACCTGCATAATGACTGGGTCTGCATTTTCTCTATAAATGTTGTTTAATAAACACTGTAGCTTTATCATTTGGAGGCTGTTTCCAAATGCTGTTAATTAGGGGCAAAATGTTTTTTAAGGTTTGTGAAATAGATCTACCCTTCTTGTAATGGCATCTTAGCTTGAAATCCAGGAAGCAATGGTGTACAGTGTCCATATCCATGATTTCCTGAATTGGAGAAAAAGTGTGGAAAGCATCTGGGGAGAAGGAGGCTCTTTACCAGCTTGTTTCCTGTAAGCTCAATTGGAAGACCTTGTCTGTGCAAATAGATTTCAAAATAGAGCCTGCCCTTTGACTGTCTCCATAATTACATGGCTCGCTCTGTATTTTATTTGGCAGCCAGAGCAGTTAACCCCTGGAAGGAAGGGGCTGATGGCATGGCCAGCGTGGCTCCCCAGACGTGTCTATGGGAATGAATAAACCACTGTTTGGAGAAGCCCATAGCTAAAAACACACCAGAATAGTCTTCAACTGAACTGAAACTTTTTTGAAAACAAGTTTAATAATGTTTATTATGATCGGGTTAAAAACCTACTTTGTCCTTATTGTGTAGATGGTAGAATGATATTAATTGTTTTTTAAAAAATTGGAATTGGAGGAGTTCCTTGTTGCTTTGATGTAATCAGCATCTGTCAACAGAATGAATTTGCTTTTGTTTAGTATCAAGGGCCCTTGTCCTTTAGCTTTGCCCAATCAGTATCTGCTTCAGCCTAGGGCATTCCCTTAGCTGGCTTTTTTTTGTTCAACAAACGCACAGGTTATTTCTTGTGAAACCTGAGCTTCTGTTTCAGTCAAGACAAATAAGGCATGGGTGCATTTGCACTGTTCTCTTTTGGACCCGAAACACACAGTGCTGTGAGAGCCCGAGCTCCTACTCTGGGTTGGAGTTCAAGAAGTGTGATCTTTCTGTGGTTCTAATTCTGCCTCGAAAGTGTATTTCTGTGGAGTAGTCTCTTCTGAGCCTAGTGTAGGAAGCAATATTTCTAAACACTTAAAAATATCTCAATTTGCTTTTTTAAGTTAATGTATTATTTAAGCAAATAATTTGGTTTAAAATTTAAATTATCAGTGAATGTAAGAGCTGTATTTGAAAATGAATTAGCAGAATATTGTTGTTTTCTCTCTTAGTAATCATAAATCATTTAAATCTGGCAGGCATTCCTCCCTTCATCCAAAATAATTGCCTCTATTTGTAAAATCAATTAGATGTTGATATGCTATAAATAATAGTTTTGTTACTAGACTTTGGCATTTGCTGATCATTATGAAAAAATACACTCAGTAAGACATTTTACAGGTGTCTTTATATTATGTATTATCTCTGGTTGACATTGTTGGCTAATGTAAAGTAGTATAGGCTACTTTACTGTGTTGTTTTCTATTCAGATATTTGATACCTCTGAAATGTAACATAACTGGGAATTGATGGCACGCCGCAGGGTGAAAGTGCTTCCCTGGAAATGTACAACGAAAAATATAAGTATTAGTGGCCCGCACTTGAGTACAAATATGCTTTGTTCAGTTTTACAACTGATTAAAATAACAAATATTTAAGTGTCTCTTTGAAAGTTCATTCAGACCTCTCCCTTAAAAATACTTGCTCACCAAAAAAAAAAAAAACCCTCACATTTTCAAGGGTAAAATCGGCTTAATTAAGGGTCATTGGTAGAGGTGCACATAAAAACCCAGGGCTCAGTGGGTGAAATAGAAGCGTTTCATTATGTGGTATAGAATGCATGAGCAGATAACAATTAAACTGGACCCTGAGTAAGAGGCCAGTAAATCCAGGGCATACGTGTGTAGCAACATAAGTTATTTAAAATGCATCCCCCCCTCTGTCGTACTTGAATTCTGTAACACCACCTTTCAGACCTAATCTGTAAAGGGAGATAAGATGCAGCTTTTAGAAATTGATGCTATTACCAAATATAAAAATATTTAAAATTATAACATAGATTTTATTGCAACACAAATTTAAAATGTGGAGAACGCGCTGCAGGATCCAGAGGACACACGGCGATTTCAGGAGACACGCAGGCCACACAGTGTGCTCCTCTGCGAAGTGGAAGAAGCAGGTGCCTCCAATTTCCAATGTTCGGCTGAAAGTAGGCACGGATAGAATTTTTGTGACAACGAAAAGAATTCTTATTATTACCTGTGATAACAGTAAATATTCTAGTGTTCATAACAAATAACATAGATTTACTGCCTAAGAAAACCCTACCCAGAGGTTCTATTATGTGGTTGATGGTAACAGCACTCACTATGATCGTGTCTAAGATCAAATTAGTCTAAAGCAGCTCCTTGCTGATCTGGGGCTCTTCTGCCTCTCATGAGGTTTCTTATGGTCTTCTACTGACATCTCCTAAACTTCAGATTAGTCAGCTTGCCCCTTGCAAAAACTAGTACACACCCAAACCTTGTTTCCCGAAAACAGCTTTAACCAAAGAGGGTACGCTCTGGGTCCTAAGAGAATAAGGGTGTCCGGAGATGGAGAGACCATCCCTGTGGCTGAAGGGAACCTGGCTGGTGTTTCTGCATCTGATGGTGGACGCCATGCGTCAAATTAGCTGTAACCTTGAAAGTAACCAATTGGAAGTGAGGCATAGTTATAAGAAGCTATCAGCGATGCTTTTATTATTTACTTTTTAAATCAACATATAATTGACATATAACATTATATTAGTCTTAGGTGTATGAAGCAGTGCTTTTATAAGGAAATGGCACTTATTATAGGAAATTCGACAAACCTTTTATAGAATGATCTGTAGCAGATACTGTAGTTTGGTTACCTGGTGACTCTGAATATCACTGGGATTGGGGACTTTAATTTTGCTCGATCTCTGTGTAGATAATTTGTTAATTATTATTTATTAATTACTATATGATAAAGTTGAGAATCTTGCCCCCTCCCTTTTTTTGGCCACATTAAGTGGGGGACCATTATCTTCAAAAGGCACATATTGACCTAAGCCCATTTCTTCATTTCACCTATGAAAACACTAGATTTTTTTGTCTGGTTTGTAATGAATAGTAGAATAAAATGGTATGGTACCTAATTATCCTGTTATCTTGTAACAACATTTATAGGATGTCTTCTATCAGATTGAAAAAAAGGATTTTGCTTCAAATAAAAAGGTATGTTATGAAAGTGGAATTGCTGAGCACACTGCCGAACCGTAATTGTTAACAGGTTGGATACGTCCAGGCTGCGTCCCAACGTTTGTCATGCATGAGTGTCCCTGCGTCTTTCCAGCAGTGAGCCCATCAATTGCCAGAACAGGGACCTTGGCAATATTGTTCATCTTGGAGGTGACCGTGTCAAAAGCCTCATCCATATATCCTAGTGGAGGCCTGATGACTTCATGCTTCAAGTTTAAGTACATAGAAAAGAGTCCCTCTATAATGACTATGTACTTGAACTTGATAATACTGATAAAGATGAGCTCTCTTTTGTGTTATCAGCCACATTGAAAAAATATCTTCATGCCCTGGCTGGTGTGGCTCAGTAGGGGGAATGTGAGAGGCAACCACACATTGATGTTTCCCTCCCTCTCTTTCTCCTTCCCTTTCCCTCTAAAAATAAAGTCTTTAAAAATTTATTTTAAAAAAATATCTTCATGAGTCCTAAAATTGATCAGAGCCTGTGTCATCCCATTACCTGGAAAGTTTAGCATGACAGTCACATGGTGATGAATGAAGGCATAAATGTCAGAGTTAAAAAGGACCTCACAGGTTATGAAGTCCAACTCCCTCATTTTACTAAGCATCCTAAGCATCTGTGGCACCAGTAAGCTCTCCGTCAGGGCTCACTGTTAATGTTACTGCTCACAGTCAGAGAGTTAGCTCTTGGCAGGACCAGGAGTAGGAGTTAGCCCCCACAAGCCATCCAGTGCTGTGCTGCTCTGGCCTGTTTTGCATCATGTACATCATCATTTGATATCATCTAATGTATCTGTTTGCTTCTTGTCTGTGTCCCACCACAGTATATAAGCTCCGTAAGAGCAAGGATTTTGTCACATGGTTCACTCTGCATCCACAGCCTATAGGAGGAGCTCACTAAGTAGTTGTTGCATAAAAGAATAAATAAATTTAGAGGTCCAAGGTAAACATGTCAAAGAATTAAGAAGGGAAAGGGAAAAATTAACATTCATGGAGCACCTGCTTTTTAAAGATGGTTTACATATACATGTACATATACATATACATGTTATCTCAGCTAATGCTCACACAGCCTAGCAGTGAGGAGACCACTACTGTTCCCATGTGGTGGTGACGGAAGGGGGTCCAGAGGTCCTGGTAATTCAGACCAGTCTGACTTCAAAGCTCATGCTATTTTCACTGCCACAGTGTTTCTCAATTAAGTCAGTCTAAGAATTTTCACGGGATGCTAAATGTTGGCTGGCTCCATGATATTTATTTTTTCATGATTAAAAAAACACTGTCCTTAAAATCCATTCCCTGAAAAATCACATTCTAAAGCAAAGCATGCTGTTTTCTGGAGCCTGAAAGGCAGCGTGGGGTGGCAGACACGGCCCTGGACTGGGACCTGAGGCAGGGCCGGCCATCAACCCCTCGCCAGAGGCTGGGCCTTACTTCCTCGTCTGTAAAATAGTGACGACGGCTGCCTGCACACCTGACACAGTGGGCAGGAGATGACGTAGGTCGAGCACCAAGCTCCGTGCTTACTCAAGGAATGTGGCTGTTAAATGTTAACCACTATAATTGTTACTCTTTCTATCATTATTGATAGTATCACAATACATACTTTCCTCAGATAAGTACGTCTTTGGTCCAACCTACTGATTCCAGTTAAGGGGCCCATAGTCATAGATTGATTCCGCTCGAGTCTTTGCTTTGCTTTAGCTGGGACCCAGATTTTCCTTTTCCATAGCCACAGACCACCCACCCAACTTCTCACTGAATCATATGTTTGGTCAACAAAGGGAGCTTGTCTTGACAGAAGGGATGGATTATACCAATCCATTACTACTTTGGGAAAAATAACTTAATAGTAGTAACTTTTAGTTTTTTTAATTTTATTTATTTATTTTTAGAGGGAAAGGAAGGGAAAAAGAGTGGGAGAGAAACATTGATGTGCAAGAGATACATGGATCAGCCACCTCTCACACACTCCCAGCTGGGGATCTGGCCCACAACCCAGGCACGTGCGCTGACTAGGAATTGAGCCGATTATCTCTCAGTTCCCAGGCCAGCACTCAATCCACTGCGCCACACCAGCCCGGATATTGTCCGGATATTGTAGTAACTTTTAATAGTGTCATGGTTCCTTTCACACTTTCTGGGTTTTTCCATGTATGTTAGCTCATTTTTCTCATACATGTGAGACAAGCAATAAACTTTGTGGGAGCAACTCAACCTGCTTTCCCGCAGCTTTAGCACTCACTGCCTGTCCCCAGGGAAGCTACCTTTGTGTGCCTCACCGGAATGGAACAACACATACTTCCCAACTCATAGGGTTCTCGGAAGATTAACGAGCTAACATATGTAAAGTGCCTAGTACGGCAATTGACACATAAGTGCTTAGTATTTATTAGAAGCTGTGGTGGAGCCCATGTTTTCTTTCTCACTTTACTTTTCAGGTGTTCTTGAAGGAACTGTCATTTGTTGGGCATCTACTAAATGCGAGGGCTTATGTACTGTGTTCCAATGAATTCTCACCTGGGACCCAAAGGAAGAAACTTGCTCAGGACCACATAACTAGCAAGTGGTACAGCTGACATGAACCTCCAGACGTCTGTTTTCTAATCACCTGCCTTTTTCTGACACTCATATACCATTTGACAATCTTGGAATAGTGATTATCTTTAGGGGAATATTGACTTTAGAAACTTTAGGGAATATGTACATACCTCGGGCTACTTTTTTAAAAGTGATATTACAGACATTTTGTCCAGTATTTGGAATGATTTAAAATAATACCTAAAACACCTCTCTAAGTTTGATTCAACAATATTAAATGGAACTTTATGGAAGAACAAAATTGAGTAAAACTTACAACACTCAATCACTGGCCATTGGGGTTTGTTTGCATAGGTGCCTTCTCCCAAACGACTTAGACATCTTGAGTTCTAGGGCCAGTATTCATCTTCAGTCCGTGTTTCCATTATGTTTGACAGCTGCAAGGTCACTGTAGACTGGTACTTCTCACACTTGTGTGTGCATCAGAATCACTCTGAGGGCTTGTGAAAGCACAGATCACTGGCCTCATCCCAGAATCTCTGAATCAGCAGGGGCCCAAGAATGTGCATCTTCTTCCATACCGTGCTGATCCTGCTGTTCTGGGTACCACATTTTGAGAACCAGTGTTCTAGATCGAGAGTCTGAACTTCTGTAAAGGGCCAGATCTGTCACCACCACTCATCTCTGCCACTGTGGTTCAGAAGCAGCCACAGACAACTGCAAGCAAATAAGGGTAGCTTTGTTCCAATAAGGCTTTATTTAGGAGGACTGAAATCTGAATTTCATATAGCAAAATATTGTTTATATTTTGATTTTTTTCAGCCACTTATAAACATAAAAATCACTTTTAGGTGGTGGGTTGTATAAAAACAGGCAGCAGGACAGACTTGGTTTTGGGGATGTAGTTTGCTGACCCCTGACATGCAATTATGTTGGGGGGCGTTTAAATGACTATTTTAAGTATAGAAGTTCTGCAAGTAAGTGGTTTAAAAAGATCTAACAGCATCGGAGAAAATAAAATGACTCAAGAAGTCTTCATCCCCAGTGCCAATCACACACCCCAGAAATAAGTGATGAATATCACTATTGATGAATATCAACTTTCAGAAATATTATAGGCATGCTCAAGCTTATATAAATGTATAAGCTCTTTTTACATTAATAGGCTTTTATACATAACGTTCAGCATTTTCTATTTTCCTAGCAGTGTACTAGGACCTCTTTCTATATCAATACTTAGAGAACTAGGCTAACTTAGAGAACTATATCAATACTTAGAGAACTATGACTAACCATAATATAGTTAGCCAGTTCCCTACTGATGGACCTTTGAGTTATTCCCCATTTTTTTCTGCCACAAACAATGCTGCAGCGGGGTTCACCTTCTTCTGCCCATCACTGTGTAACATCTTCAAGGCAAAGTCTTAGGAGAACGAATTGCTGAGTCAAAGGATATGTGCATTTAAAATGTTGGTAGGTATTTCAAAATTCCTGTTTGGATAATTTCAGACCCTATATTCATTTTCTTTCAGGGTCACACCCTACATTTTTGCTATCTAGTCTTTATTTGACCTGAGCATTCAGCACAGTGAATTTCAGGATGATGCCCCACTGCACATGAGCTTAACACGGAGTAGTAATCCGACCGAGGGCAAAAAGTGCAGCTGGCAATTTGTTCACGATTCTTCACAGCTTTAAAGAATAAAAAGCCACCCAAATGGTGCCCCAAATCTAGGGTCATCCAGGACACTGCTGCGTACGGTACCACGTAGAAATGGTTCTTTTAACAGACCTGGTGCTCAGCAGATGTTTCTATATGTTTGTTTCCCATTAGAGTAGAGTTTTCCATTGTCAAACATTTATGTAAACATAGTATTAGCTAATAAATATGCTGTGCTACTATTGTATTAGAGCTCAGAATGCCACTGCTTTTCTATTTGGGGCTTTTCCTTTTTGAGCCAGCAAGGGATTAGAATAATGATTTAATAGGCAACTACGCAACATCTTTAAAACGTAGCACTATGTTAGGTTTTCTTTACTTAAAATATGTCTCTTTCTGCTCCTAGGTTGTCATAGAATTTTCTCTTCACCACTCAATCATTTCTACTTACACAAGCAGTCAAGCAGTCAACAAAGAAGAAATTTCTTTTTCCGGAGACAAAGAGATACTGCTCACAGCGTAGTTTTGCCGGCTACAGTTTCTTCAGCTCACCCAGTCCCTGAGGTACTGCGTCGCCTGTCACTGCTGCTTTTCTCCCGCCACGGGGAAGGTTAGCTGCGGGAGCAAGCTAGTGTTTTTGCGCCTTTGATCTCTGAGCTGTTTGAATCATAATTTTTAAATGTAGTTTGTGATTTTAAATTGTGATTTGAGGAGTTTTAATATCCTGCAGTTCAATAATGTCAATTTTTTAAAATAAAGATCTGAGCTTACAATTGCTTAGCTTGTTTAGAATTAAAATTTCTATTATGAGTTTTCTATATTAAATGTCTAACATGAAGATAAAACTACATGTATGTAGTTTTTTTAAAAGTTTTTTTAAAGGAAAAAATGATTATAAAATTGGGATCATTCAAGAGATACTTGAAACTAATATACTAGATTGTTTTTCCGGAAGCCTGCTCTTACACTTTTTATGTTATTAACGCTGCTGTCTTTGAATCTTCTTTATAGTAAATTAAACATCTTGTCTCAGAGAATTCTTGATTCTTTTCTAGAAATTAGAATTCTGTGGGAAGACAATCCTTTTTTTAATGCAGTCTAAAGAAGGTGTGTGGGTTATCTAGAAAGAATGAGAATAGCTGAAAGAAGTATGGATTTGTCACAAAAAACCACCTGCTTTCCCCTTTTCATGCATTTTTCTTACAGTGAACCCACATTAAGTATATTATACTTCCTGAAGGTGACTGACTGACCCATTTTTGTAACAGAAGGGCTGACAAGACAGGCTACCAGAGCCCAAAGTCTGTTCCTGGTATTTTCTTAGGTAGAAAAGAAAAAGAAATCTCTGGAGAGATGACTGTATTGTTTTAGAATTTCAGTGACAATCCAATAGCCCTTCTGCCTGTCGTCGTAACCTGGCCAGACCACAAAGCAGAGCCAAGAGCACAGAGTCTGTGGGGGGCACTGGGAGCTTTTGTGGGCCCCGGTGGGAAAGCTGCAGCGGAGAGGTGCACATCCGGAGCTCAGCTGTGGCAGCCCGGGCGGTGGTGCCACCCGTCTCAGAAAGCCCATCCGAACACAAGAATAAGGGCAGGCCCCTGAGTCCTGCGTGATGCCCTCCCAGAGCTGCCGCGATATCAACTGATAGTGTTACGTCTCTCAGCTTCCTTAGTGGGTACTGTTCAACAGTGTTGATGTAGCCGTTTCCATAAGCAGTTTGTAAAGAGCAGTGCGAAACTTTGAGACTGAGAGAAGTTCTGTGTGTAAGACAGTGTTCATTTTCTGCATTCTGCCCATGGATTTAAGTAAGCAATGGGGAGTGCTTTACAAGAGTAATCAGAGTTGTTGAATGTTTTGAATTTTGGAGGACACTTTGGTGGTTTCTGACAAATGTTAGAAATGTTCTAGGTATTTTTTTCTGTACTTAAAAAGTAAAGAAAAGAAAGGCTGTTTTGTGTTATTCTCTAGTCATTATTAGTTTCGGTACAGTTGAGAAGGGTAAGAAAGTGTACATGTAATGGGCGTCAGTGGTCTTGACAGTCAGCCTTTTACATATATTCATTAAGAGAGGGTGTTGCGAGCTATCTTTTGCATAAATTTTATCTTTGTGTTAAGGAGATGAAAGTGCTCTTAATTAGCCATTTAACAATTTGGAAGCTTGGTGCTATTTTTTATCAATGACAGTATGGTTCTAACGGGGTTGGGAGAAGGAAGAAAACTACTGTTTGTTTTGACCAGAAGTCTACTTCAGTCCAGTTTGTCTCAAAGCACAGTGAGGTTAACAGACCATCCAGAGACAGCACTGACAGGCAATGTTAAGTTCAAAAGGGCAGGGGAAGGAACTGGGGGCAGCCTGGAGGGTCTGTTGTGCTGGCTTCGGAGGTCGGCACTCTAGCAGGAAGGGCAGAGCTCCATGAAGCAGGAGGTTGTGTCCGAAAAAATGATTCCATTGTCACGCGTTGGGTTCTGATCTTCGTTTTCAATCCTTTTTCCTCCAGCACATAAAGAAGCCAGACTATGTGACGACAGGCATTGTACCCGACTGGGGAGACAGCATAGAAGTTAAGAATGAAGATCAGATTCAAGGGCTTCGTCAAGCTTGTCAGCTGGCCCGTCATGTTCTCCTCCTGGCTGGGAAGAGTTTAAAGGTGGCATCTCCCCTAGCCTCAAGACTTACATAAGGGGCAACAAATCCTCTTATTTTTCCTTTTTCTCTTTTAAACTCTTCTTTTGTACACATCTAATTTGTTAATAATTAAGTAAGACCTTGGATAGGGAAAGGGGGTTATATTATTTTATGTGTTTTTTCAGGAGATTATTTAAAATCCAAACTCAATTTTAAATAGCAGAATTCTGGAGATGCTTTGGGCTCAGTCAGCCTATCCAAGTTGATCAACGGCAACCGGCTTTGACTTTTACCCCCTTCCTCTTGCCTGTAGTTTCTGCTTTTATTCCCCACATTATTTCCATTATTTTCATGTGCCCGTAGAGTTGCTTGCCTCAACCTTTGTCTCCTATTTTCTTGCATTTGCTCTGCAAAAAAAATCAGACTAGATACACAGAGCTATGGGTAATAGAGCAATGTTATGTACAGCTGTCTTACTACAAGATTTAGTTCTCTCAGAATAATCTAAGACACTCTGCTATGTAAGGACCATAAAAGAAAATATGGGCCTGCAGTTTCAAAAATGTGGGCAGAATTTAGGAAGTGAGACTCAACAGTGAGACCGCTTAAGGTAGCATCTGTGTCATAAACATGTTCTAACAACATAACATACCGTGAATATAAAATAATGCAAAGAAACTTACTGAGTAGTTATTTTTTAATAAGAGATTTTCTTTTAGAATTTCATTCATGATTTATGAGTTTATGAAGATAGTCTTCATGTGCTCACAAAACTCAGTTATAATCTTCTTTTGGTTTGAGGGCAATTGGGTAGCTTCTAGTAAGAGAAAAAATATTGTTAAAAACACTGACTTATTTAGTTATGAAAGAAATCAAGATCAGTGAAAGTCAAATCTGTAAAAAATGGGCCCTGGCCAGTTAGCTCAGTCGGTTCAAGTATAGCCTGCGAAGGCCAAGGTTGCAGGTTTGATCCTCAGTCAGGGCACTACAAGAGTCAACCGATGAATGCATAAATAAGTGGAACAACAAATTGATGTTTTTCTTTCTCTGTGTCTCCCTAAAGTAATCAATAACATTTTTTTAAAACCCGTCAAATTTTTAAACATCTGTAAAAAATGTATCAGGCTCATTTTTTTTAAATGGTGGTCCACAATCTCCGTGCCATTGCTGCAGAGCCCACATCCTGTCTCTGAGATACAGATATGTGGATCGCCCTGCTTTTCGCATTTTGTCGTCTAACCTGATGAGCCTTTTGAGTATTTATTTATGTGCTTCTGGTAGCCCAGGGTGCCAACCCCTGGGGGAGAGGAAGGAATTGCCTAACTACGTATTTTTGAAATTTTCAGGCTAAAATGGAGTCATGTTATTTAATGACTCACAAATGATCTGAAGGATCTTAAGAGCTTAAAATTGCCTTTTCCTAATAGTCTATAACATCATCATATACTGAAATTATCATCAAAAGGCACAATTTAAGATTTTAATGTCAATTAGAATTAACCAACATCTTGTACCACAGGTTTATCAAAGTAGATTTGTACAAGATTCCACCTGGAAGCTCTGTAGCTAAAAGCATAGTCAGTGGATACGGGGAATGTCTTCACCTGTCACTGAGCAGTTTCTTTATTTAATATCTCAGGTTGACATGACAACTGAAGAGATAGATGCTCTCGTTCATCAGGAAATCATCAGTCATGACGCCTATCCCTCACCTCTAGGCTATGGAGGTTTTCCAAAATCTGTTTGTACCTCTGTAAACAACGTGCTATGTCATGGTATTCCTGACAGGTATTCATTGCTTAATAACATATTGTTCCTTTGGAAACTAAAACATGAAACTAAGATCTATCACATATGGTGAAAGACACTATTGTTTAATTGAAACCCACCTGCAAACTTTTGAAGCTAATTATGGTTAAACAAAAAATTTGAAGTATTTTGCTTCTAAGTGGATGTGATACCCCCATTTAATGTTAAAGCTGTATGTAATCCCAAAAAGTGGTTGTGCATTAAATACTTCTTTTACGTCCTTATATTTTAACCATATAAATGCTAAAAATCCAAATGTGGGTAAATTTTGGCTATCAAGGATTGTTTTGGCTCTTTGCAAAATTAAGGTAACTAAATAAGTACTTTTTTTAATAGTAGACTTATAAGTGGTAATATGCTCCTACTATGTATTTCTTGTAAAATTTGATGTGACTAACCTAAGTTTAAGATTAGATATAGTTATTCCACTTATTTTCTCCTCTACTCCAAATTATCATTGCAATTCATTGGCCTCGTGATGGCAGTCATTAGGTATTTATTTTTATATTCCTTTTATTGAGATCTGTCTATCACCATTTTTCCTGTTTATGTTTCAGTCGACCTCTTCAGGATGGAGATATTATCAACATTGATGTCACGGTGAGTAAATCGTATAAAAAATAGTCTTTGATCAACTTCAGAATTGCTGGTAGCAACAGGAAGAAGAGCGGATTGAAAATGTGAACTGCACCGATAGAAGTGCTGTTTACTTCTGGATCCAGACGCAAGCAGCTGGTTTCCTTTTTTGTCTTTAACTCTGTGTTTATTCCAAGTAAACCCAGGCCTGACTTGAATTTAGGCCTGGAATCAGATGCACTGAGATCAATGTTGGCCTAAGTGAAATGTCAACCCAATCCTGCTATGTGTCATGTTTTTGAGAAGGTGTAATTGTTATTGATCCACTGTGCAGTTAATGCAGAGCGCCGCAGCACTGGGCAGCTGCTGAAGCTAGATATGTATGAGATGAGCTAACACGAAGAAAGCCAGCATTTTTCCTTCACTCTGCCAAGATTGATCTTCCTCTTCCTGCTGATTTTGAGTGGGGCCTGTCATTATCTTACTCTGTCATTAGGGGCTACGTTGGCCTGTGTGTCAGTCTATTTGGACAGCAACTCTTTTGCTAGCAGTGTTCCTTAGATTTATTAAAATCCCTGAAGGTAGCGTTGTGCTCCATTTCTGGTACAGGGAGCCTTGAACTCAAAGCATACAAGCAGAGTGGTGTCTTCTCTAAACTTAAGTTTTCACCAAATGGTTAACAGTCTTTCTTTTAAATAACAGCCCAACGTAATTTAACATAGGAGCTTCAAATTGTACAAGCTGTTAACCTTTTCTAATATTCTTAGCTCTTGACTGTTCTCGGGCTCAGCTTCTTTGTGCTTTGGCAGTTCATTTTGCTAAGAAGTTTTGTAATGATGTATCTTTGGATTATGTAGGTTACAAACAAATTCTACATATGTGATGATTAATAAATAAATTTTAAATATATATAATTTATACATCTGATAAGAACTAGTTGAGAGAGCATTCAAGGAGTATAGTTTCTACTAATGAGGAAATTTTTTTGCTTGAGTTTTTATTTATTGGAGTTACATTGGTTAATAAAATTATGTAGGTTTCAAGTGTACAGTTCTGTCATACATCATCTGTATATTGGATTGTGTGCTCACCATCCAATGCTCAGTCTCCTTCCATCACCGTTTGTTCCCCCTTTGCCCTCTACTCCCCCGACCCGCCCTTCCCTCTTGTAATTACCATACTGTTGTCTGTGTCTATGAAGTTTTGTTTTGTTTTGTTTTTGGTAATCCCTTCACCATTTCACCAAGCCCCTTCCCCCCCACCCCCCAACAGCTATCAGACTTTTCTCTGTATCTGTGAGTCCATTTCTATTTGGTTTTTGTTTATTTTGTTCATTAGATTCTACATATGAGTGAAATCACATGCTACTTGTCTTTCTCTGACTGGTTTATTTCACTTAGCATAACACTCTCTAGGTTCATCCATGCTGTTGCAAAAGGTGAGATTTCCTTTTTTATGGCTAAGTAGTATTCTAGTGTGTAAATTTATCACATCTTTTTTATCCCCTCAGCTACTTAAGGACAGTGGGGCTGTTTCCAAATCTTGGCGACTGGGAAGAGCACTGCAGTGAGCATAGGGGTGCAGAGGAAATATTTGTGATAATAGTTACTTTTAATCCAGACCATGACACCTAGGTAGGAGTGGGAAGGAGGTGGAAATTTGCATCCAGTAATTGACTTCAGTCAGATTTTTAGTTCAAATTAATTCAGCCTTTTTCCTTCATATCAGTTTGTGTTAAGATATGCCCAAAGAGTCCTTTATTGATATAGGAGAGGTCCTACTTAGAATACTTGAACATTTGCTCCACACACATTCTGTTGGTTTCTTTCCAACTCAGAATCATGTAGAAGGAGGTATTTTATGAAATGTGCCTGAAATGAAGTATTCTTCATGGTACGCTTTTCTTTGGGATTGTACCAGATTTGGGGGTTTTACATTGATTATCTCACCTAATCAACCCCTAATAAAGTATTGCTGCTTGGAATGAAATTAAGCATACTCTTCTCTACCATTTTCAATTGTTCAAAGAGAATATTCCATGCCTTTTCTAAGTTTCCTGAAGACTTTCAGTGTCTTCAAGAATGTTATTTGAATATTCCTGTTATTTGAATATTGAATGTTAAAAATGCACACTTCCATTTTTAACATTCAAATAATTTCATAATGGCAAAATATTTTATTAAGTGAAAGACTCCATTACTATATCCTATGTTTTATTATATTAGAGTCTGTATTTTACTAGAAAATTCTCGTTGCATTTTATAATTGTTTATGTCTAGAATATATCACAGAAAAGACTTCTTTTTCCCTTAAATGTTGAGTGTTAACAAAATAGACTATGCAGTGCCCATAGTAGTTGCTCAATAAATGTTTGTTAAATAAATGAAGTAGAAAACAAGAATAGTTTGTTGGTACAAACAGTAATTGTAGATAACTGTCACAGACTTTCAGGAGCATTGTTATTGCCACATATATTGACTCTTCCAAGTAGTCATTTTGAAAGCTAGCAAAAGTAATATGAAAAGGCAAATAAAGATTTTTTAAAATACATTTTTACTTAAATAGCAGTTATATAAACATTCAGTTGCAAATTTTTAAAATAATTTCTCTTTTATTAGTAAATATATACTTTGTGTAAAATTAAAACTTGTACTCTCTTGGATTGCAAATGGGAATAAATGTATAAAATGCTGTTGTATTGCAAGGTGACTAAGGTACTTTGATACAGTATAGAAAACACTGGATTACAAGCCTATAATCCATCATATTAATCTGGATCTACTTTTACTTCCACCACCCACTTTAGACTAGTACTTGTCTACCTCAGTTTCCTGACTTTAATTTTTTTTTAATGTATTGATTTTAGAGAGGGGGGAAGGAAGAGAGAGAGAGACATTGTTTTTTATTTCAATTATGTATGACTTCATTTGTTCATTCTTGAATGTGCCCTGACGAGGGATTGAACCCACAACTGCTGGCATATCAGGATAATGCTCTAGCCAACTGAGCTACCTGGCCAGGGCAGTTTCCTGACTTTTAAAATGAAAACATAGTAAAAACTTTTCCTGCTTTCCTCAAAGTGTGTGAAAAGTATTTTTTTAAATGCAGAATTATATACAGTTTTAAGACATTAATTCAGTATTAAAACAGGCAGAAACTCACTTAAATTTTTATAACATTTTCTGCATTCTATTTAATGAGAAAGAGAAATATGAAAAATAATTATATAGGGCAAATTTATGCAAAATAGAAAATTCCATGCTACATCAATGGATCAATATTCAACTAGTCTTAGCCTTTTATCTTTATTATAGTGGTTGGTAATTATTGATTTTTATACTGAATCTGGTATCTTTCAAGATCCAACAGGGACTGCTGAATCATTGAAGACTGATAAAATTATGTTTTTAATAATTTTATTCTTAACACTGTTTTCTTATATTCTTAGTCTTTAAATATTGATGTGTAGTATTTTCTGTTAACATTCTGCTCTCTGGAACATTCAATTAAGATTTCACTTCCAGGCAAGATTTTTCATTCCTATATTCAGCCACTTCAGTTCTTCTAGCTAAATTCTCCTCCTGTCTATTATAATATTGACATGTCTATCTTATTTTTTCTTGTCATTATATATGACTTACCAGTATAGACGTGGTAAATAAAAGATTGATTATCTTCATGACACCGAACAAACTTTTCACTATGTTAAATATTTCTGGTTTCTCTAGACCTATTATATTAATCATGGGTCAGTGTCTTTGGTAAGTAACTTTTGCATATGTAGTTTTGTCTTCTCAAAAATAAAGTGAGGAATCAAAATGTTACTATAGCATTGCTGATCATAAGGCTGAAATAGCCATACTAGTCATTTGTTTATTGTAAAATTTTATAATATTGCATGGCTTCATCTTTTAAATTTCTGCAAGGTCTCAGTGTATCTATCTCTTTTTTTTTTTTGTAGGTAAACTTAAGAGTAATTCTGGAGGGGTGAAACATATGAATACGCCAAATACATAAATGAATCCAATGTACACTTTGGAAGAGTATGTTTCTAAACAAAGACATATTTTTAAATTTCTGCCTGTAAATTTAGGTCTATTACAATGGCTACCATGGAGACACCTCTGAAACCTTTTTGGTGGGCAATGTGGACGAATGTGGTAAAAAGTTAGTGGCTGTTGCCAGGAGGTGTAGAGATGAAGCAATTGCAGCTTGCAGAGCAGGGGCTCCCTTCTCTGTAATTGGAAACACAATCAGGTAAGCCTTGCACTGACAAGTAAAGGGAGGGTTGGCAAATGGTACAAAGGTTATTGGTGGCTTGGTATAAAGTTGATGACATGTTTTATGATTCAGAACCATCATTTCAGTCTGATATCAGTATGTGAACTGCCAGGCTGCAATGTTGTTCCTGGATTTAAAAAAAAAGACTTAAAAAAACTGACATATCCAGGTTAGCAAAGAAATTTATAGAAGCAGCAAGCATTATAAGATTGCTTTTGTTCTAGCCTGACATGTTGGTCTGTAGTGTTCCTTTACTCAAAATCACACCAAACATGGAAGAAAGTACCTAAGAAGGGACTAAGCATCCTAACACGGGTAAGGAGACAGGAGAAAAGCTAAATTTTATAAAGGAATGAGGTGAAATGTATTCCTGTGATCCAGAGGGGAAAAGCGTTAGCGCCAGCAAGCATTACCATTCAAATGAGTGGATTAGTGCACAGCCTAAAAGGGTGATCTTCTGTCCTTTTTGGTCTGGCTCATTTTTTCCTGTAAACCATTGTTTATTTTCCACACAGCATTCTGTGCTTGCTTTTTGAGTGTATGTATATTTTCTGAACTCAAGACTTTTCTTTGTAATCTGTTACCTGCCTACTTTTAGATCTTTTTTTCCCATAACTGTTTTGAAGTAGACATGAGGAATACATGTTTTCATTTCAAAGTAATGCATTTTGTTAAAGATAATCACATCGGTGCCTTTTAAAGTCCTGTTCTCATTAATACGAACCACTGAATACTTCCCGTTTGTCTGAAGGATGGACAGTTTAGTCACCTTGAAAACGTGATGCCTTTTTTCTTCATAAACCTTCAAGTGCTTCAGGAAAAAAAGGCAGTAAAATATCAGTTAAATGTATTTATGGCTTTAAAAATATTGTAACAGTGTCTGAATCAAACTTTAGTAAAATCTCTTTGCGTTATATCTGAGAAGCTTTTATTGAAGACTTTGAACAAAATTGTGTTTTTGACAGTTTGAAATTATAGGCTAACTAGCCTGGGAAAAAAGGATAGTGTCTCTCTGTTCTTTCATAGGAAATGTTGAATCAGACCCCTACTGGGAAAAGAAATTTAATGCATATCTCACTATCTTACTGTCCGTGAATATAATAGAAACGAATTCAAAATGCAGTTTTATTTTTGCAAATGGGATGAGTCGATAGATGTACCTCATATTTTTGAACACCTAGGGTTCAACAAATTTACTGGTGGTGCTCTTGCATTTTAACAAAATTTATTCTTCAGTAGAAGGGGGCAGAGAACACTAGATTCTTATTCAAGCATTCTATCGAGCTCTGCATTCATGGCTGTGTCTAAAGGGCATGTCAGCCTTTGATTCTCTCTGAGAGGTAATTATCCTTTTCCTGTCACGGAACAACAAATGATAGCTAACTACAGAGGCACATTTGCAGTAGTCACATTCATCAACTACAGAAAAAAAATTCAATTTAATTGTGCAACACAGCTGCACATGGGCTTTGAGCATTTCTGTTGTTCTCCCTGTCTCGCTATTCCTCCCTCCAGATCTATTTTTTAAACTTTTTTTCTGGTTATTTTTTCCCCTTTTTGTCTCTTCTTCCATTTTTACTCTCTGTACTTTCTTGTTAAAGTAATTTTCCTTTGTGGCTCTCATTCTTTTTTCCCCATTGAAGGCTATGAATGTAGAAAATTATCACAATTACTCATATAATTGAGCCTCTTTGTAGCAAGTGCAACTCCAGTAGCCTTTCTCCATCATGAAAATGGTTTCATTATAGGGTTTTTCATATTCTCTGACACCATCTACACAGAGGAACAGGCGTGCAGATGAGATGTACTAGGAACAGGCTAGATCAGTAAGGTCACAGTAGGAATAATTAGCTCTGCTATGGAAAGAGCATCTAGGCCTTTTACTGCTACATAAATGTACTGTCCGTGGCTTTTAGTCACAAAAAAACTTACTAACAAATGGAGCTCCCGCCTACTACTTTGAAAAAAAGATTTGTATCAACACTACAATTTTCCATCATTAAGACTAATAACACAGAGCCTAGTATACATCAAGGGGAATAAAAAGAAAAATCTCACATTCAAGTGGCGGCTGGGTGCTGACCTTTGTTCCCTTTTTTTGTGTACGACTTAACTGTTTACAAAAAAGAGCCACACGCCGCACCAACATGCAGGTGAACTCCAGCTAGCACTAGCAAAGCCTCACGTTCAGTCGGAAAGTCTGATAAATCTCCATGCAGGATAATGCATTTCATTACATATTCACTACATTAATTCTAGATACATAAAAAAAAGAAGAGTAGAATTGAAAGTGACATTGAATTTTAGCTATTTAGATGCAAAGGTCAGTTTTTGCAGACCATGAATTTGCATGTACCAGCTCCTTAGAAAACCAGATCAGTTCCAACAACAGCACTTACAGAACTATGTAAAAAATAACAGACAATGAACTTTTTACTTTTACCCTAATACATTTCATTATTCATTATTTAGATGGTTTATGTCTGCCACCGGACAGGAAACTGGCCCAGGTTCTAACAAATGTTTGCTCTAATGGATTGAGCCTCTGATTCTGGACATCTATTATCTCACCTTTTCTTATTCAGGCAAACTCTCAAGGGAGTAAATAAAGAAGCAGTCTCCACCTTTATGCCAAAAGTTCTTGGAGTCATTACAGACCAAAGGTTTACAAACATCTTTCAACTCAGTCTCATTTATTTTAAGATATTCACCATGTTTTGCATAGCCTCCCTCTACTGACACATCATGAAAAAGAACAAACATCTTTTATTAGTATTATGTTACCAAAAACCTAGTGGTCTTGATAGGAAATTTTTAAATTCTCTAAAACCTAAAGGACAGGAAGATATCTCTGAAAAAGTATTTGACAAAATAGTTTAATGAAAAATATTCTTCTCTATGTGCCCTTTTGTTTCACGAGAGCGAGTGATCTTTAGGTTACAGTGTGTTATTATCTTCACTGTAGCTCCATTTGCTTCGAAATATTTCTAAATCTGTATTTTCATAATCTGTAGTTTTGTAATTGTCTCTAGATGCTATGATCTGAACATATGAAAATACTGTGAATGTGTAGATTCATGCATCACAAATATGTGACAGTTCAATCAAAAATAATTTAAACTTATACTTGTAAATGTCACGATGAAAGTATCAATAAATGGTTTTTAATGTTTAATTCATAAGTATATGTTTTGATATTAATTTAGGAGAATATAAAGCAGATTTTTTAAAATAATCTCTTTCTATTAGATTATGCACATTTAAACAATAAGTGGCTCGGGCAAAATAAGTCATTTTAATGTCATCTGTGATGGATTTTTCTTGACAGCTACTGTAAATTACAATTATACTGCTTCTCTTTGCACATGAAAGTAAGCATTGCAATAAATTATCTTTTATTTCAACCCATCATGTCTGCTTTTCAGCAACAGAGAACCTCAAATAAAAGTTCAGGACTATTGTAAGAAAAATATAGTAATTTGTGATCCAGTTTAAAACAAAAAAAAAATGTACCACTCTTTTGGAAAAAAATTGTTGGCTTTCAAAAATATTTCTAATTATACTTAAACATTCCTTGTCATGAGAGAATTCCTGGATGTTTGCATTACTTCATTAAAAGACTACTGCTTAAAATAAAAATCTGGAAACATTAAGGTAAAGTTTTTTAATTTAGAAAATCAAATGCCTTTGAGATCCTTTCATTAGAAGTGTGACCATTTAGACAGTAGTGCTGTTTATAGGATTCATGTAAAAATGGTAAGAAAACTATATCCCTGTGCATTTTTATTTTGTTAGAAGAGTATGTACTTAAATATAGTACTCCTCTGCCCTCTTGGGGAATGTATTCTTAGTCATACAAATGTAGTTGAAATATATTAAGAATTTTAATTTACCCAGACAATACCTCAGTTGAGGAAAACTTCCTCAGGAAAGGGAATTAAACTGAAGAAAATGGTCACAAGATGCAACTTCTTAAGAGAGATTTCTCTTTCAACTACAAACTATAACTGAAACATGAACTGTGATAATAGAGTATAATTTAAAAGTAAGTTTATAAGCTACTTTTATACGTCTTCGTCCTTTTTTCCCCTCCTCCCTCTTCCCAAATATGCCATATGAAGGACTTCAAATCATAAATGTGTCAGGCTCATGCAGACATGTCTACCATTTTAGAGGATTTTTAGGTAGGAAAAAAGTCAGAACAGAAGAGCTAATAAATACCAGGAGAGTTCTCCTCAGTAGGTTTCAGTAAAGAGAAGGCAGGCTCTGCTGGTGAGGTGTCCAGGGCAAGAAGACCTTTATGCTCAGAAACGGGCAGGGCCCTGTGATGGCCGGGGTTGGGGAGCACCTGTGGCACTTCTTGGGTGCCCTTGGCCACCCAGCTTTCCACGTATTCCAAAATAATAGAAGGGATGTGCTTTTAAATAGCAATTTGGAGCATTGGTGAGATTCGTATCCCATTTAGTCCCTGTAGATATGTGCTGAAAAGCTAACTACCATCCCAAAAGGAAAACACTCTGAAAAGCAGACAAGTGTATACTTAGTTCCTGGGAATGAGGCATTGAGATAGGTGCTGAACCAAGGAAGTGAGGGATATTTGTCCCGTTCTTTCCACATGGCTGTGAAATCCTCTGACCTTTGCTTCCACGACATACACATTTTATGATACTCCTATAAGCAGAAGTTCCAGCAGGATCCAGGCAGTAGATTGTCGTAGGAGAATGCACTCAGATATCTTTAGCACCTAGTAATCGCACAGCTTCCTTTCTGAAGAAGAGTGAGAGGTATGGTGGGGGGAGGGACCCCAAGTGGTTTTTCAGAGTGGGCTTTCTTCCTCTCCTCTCATTGGAAATTAAAATGAACACTGCCATTGTAACGCACATTTAAGATGTAGCTGTGATGGCTGCCAATCAGTTAGAGCCTTTTTTTAAAAACCTAGTTTTTCTTTTAAGAAAAGAAAATAGAACAGTTTATATTGAATGCTCTTAGAATTACTGAGGTTTATTGAAACCAAAGTAACATAATTTACAGGTTTAGGTAGAGCCCATTTTTGTAAAAAAATATCTAGATTATTAAATAATATCTGTCCCACCATCCATCCACTCTCTACCCTCAGTTTCTATTCAGAAATGGTGTGGTACAAATAGAAAAGCCTTGGGAAACTTCTTTAAGCTCCTGCCCAAAGTGCAAAGACACACAGAAATAACCATAAAGTACAACTTGGGTAAAGACACTGACTTATCCTTCCTGTCCGCAGCACAGGCACAGCTTACTGATTTCAGTGCTACCAGGTTACATGGAAATGAAATCTGAACGCGAGTCTGCCCAGCTGCTGTTCATAGTGATATCCTGGTCTAAGTGAAGATAGTTTGCAGGTCTAGAGATGAAGGTTAAAAATGTTGAGAGAAAAGTGTATCGATAAGCACGCTCATAAAGATGCTGGCTAAGTGCCTTTGAGTTCCTGTTAAACTAAATGGAGGGTCTTTTAGGAACTCTAGTTTGGGATCTCAGAACTTTGATTTTGTTCAGAATTCTATTGTTATGAATAGAGCTCAGGCCCTTCCTTTGCCTGAAAATATAAATTGTTAATGGTATATATGTTCCTATCTTCCTGGCACTCCCAGAAACAGGCACACCTAATTTCAAATACAACTTTTTAACCTTGTAGGGTTGGAGTATATGTGCTATATTTTATGTATACAGAATAGATGGAACCCACATGATTTGCATGTAGAAATAACTAACGAAGCATTAAGAATTGGGAATCATAATACTAGCTTTTCTTAAGTATCACAGTGATTAAAAAGCATTCCTTATGAATCCTGTTAATGGTGTAGGTCTTGAGGGGAAATCATAAATGATCACAAAGTTTTGGAGTGTTTCAAGAATATGGACAAAGCAGATTTGACCTTTAGTGTGACTGTGACTGTTGGCAAAATGTGCAATGTTTTGAAATAGACCCGAATACGGGAGCTATAGAAGTAGGAAGTCACATTTCTAGATCGTAAATTTTTTCTCTGGTCCCCAAGTCAGTAGTAATTTGCACAGTCTTTTCATGAAACCCCATATACACCAGGCAGGTTTTTACAACCTGCATTAGATGCACATGTACCTTGGCTATATGGATCTATCTGTGTGTGTGTGCACACTCACTTGTTGTCTAAAAGTGGTCCTGTTTGCATGCTGTACTAAGGTAAATGAAGCAAACCTACGGTGTTAGATACTTACCTTTTCATTCATTTATCCAAAGGGAATTTTGCAAGCAATGGCAAAAAAATTAATTTATTCCAGAATAGTAAAAACATATTGTTATTATCTGACTCTAAATATAACTGATTTTTTCTTTTTCATAGAATATTTTTAAGTGACTTTGTTTTATCTATGTATGATCTTAAAACTTATCTAATTTAATTAAATATTTTTGTTTGGTCACTTTTAAAGCCACATAACTCATCAGAATGGTTTGCAAGTCTGTCCACATTTCGTGGGACATGGGATAGGATCTTACTTTCATGGACATCCAGAAATTTGGCACCATGGTAAGAAAGTTAATTTGGGAGCTATTTATTGAATGGAATCAGGGTAAGGCAGTTTTGCTCCTGAAGCTCTAACTTTGAATCCAATCCACATTATCATCCTTTTCCGTGTGTGGATGCAAAATTAGCATTCAAAGGGCATTTAATCATAACCAGCACATTACTATGTTACTGGATCAGAGCCCAGTAGTTTCAACCCCAAAATAAGGTTTATTTGGCTTTTCGTCTTCTCTTGGAGAGTGATGGCTGGAAGGTGCAAGGAATATTCGTCTAGGAGAAGGTACTGAAAACAAAACGCGGCTGCGTCAGCGCCCCAGCAGCATGCACATGCGACTGTTTTCTGTTTCCTTTTTCTACGCCCTTCTCTGACTGCTGACTGTTGTGGTTAAACTTCATTACATCCTACACAGCGTTGACAGCTGATGTATTTAGCAGCATGTACTCTTTAGTGATTTCTGGATTATACCCACCCGTGTTCATTCCCCAGAATCTCTTGTTTTTCACTGCCTGGGTGTGCACCCCACAGTGGGACGGCAGGGGTGGGCCACAAAGTGGTAGTGGGGGTGTTGGCATTAGGGTAGGAGGGAGACCTTTGAAGTACCCCCAAGAGAAGACACACCTGCACCCAGACCAAAGGACCCTGTGCAGGTGTGCACCCCCTTGGGTGCTTGGGGTGGGAACAGTCCCTGGAAGAACTGATGCCTGGAACCCATCTGCTAAAGATCGCTAGAGATGCAACAGGTCAGAACTCCCCTTGAGCCAAAGAGCCCCACTGGAGGAAGCTCAGAAGGGGTCCAGGAGGGAGTGCAGACAGGGCCTCACAGACATGTGCCCCACCCAGAACCAGCACTTGGAGTTGTTTCAAGTCACCCCTGACCTTGCCTCCTACTTCAGCCTGCACCCCAGGTGGCTGCCTTCCCTTTGCATCTGTTGCCCAGGATGTCTTTCTCTTTGCTGTGGGGGTGGTCCACAAGGCCCAGGACACAGCAAAGCCAGGAGACCTCATAACAAGTGGCCAGGGCAGGGGGATCCTGACAACTGTCCAAAACACCCAGGCTGTCCCTGCTAGGCCTTGACCCCAAGTGTGGAAAATACAAAAGCTGAGACCCAGGAGCCTGGTGTTTAATTTCTGGCTGGTAGCTAGGGCCCAGGATTCTAGAAACCTCCACCTTCCCTTCTATACCAAAAGAAAAAAAATTAAACTACCAGGTTTGTTCAGCAGCCCAACCCCTCTAATTCGGTTTCTCTTTATCCTTCTCTCCATTTCCCTCTCCCACTCCCCTATCCCATGTTTTATTTTTTACAGCAAATGACAGCGATCTACTCATGGAGGAGGGAATGGCCTTCACCATAGGTCAGTGCGGCAGCCCCCCTTCAGAGAGCCACGGCTCCCCAGCGGAAGCAGAGGTGCTGGCCTAGGCCAGGCAGTCCCGTGAAGGACTAATACAGCCAATCAGCATAATGAAATAATTCAGATGCACAGTAAATCTGATTAAATAATATCCTCAAGCCCCATCTTCCTAAATCAGATACTTACCAACACATTTAGGAGACGGCAGCCCTCCAACCTCTAATTCTGTTACCAACATAATGTGGTATTTGGGTTTTTGGTGTGTGTATGTGTTTTCATTAACACCCAGTAACGAGGTGATTATGTCCCTTGCTCTCTGTCAGCAAGTGGCATGCACTGTCTGGTGGCCCATTCTTGGCTGATCATGTGATTGGTGTCACCACCAAATTCCAATCACCTGAGACCCGGAAGGCATCATGTTTCTAACTGTGGGACTTAATGGAGAAGCAATTAGAGCGAAATATGAAAATGGTTATTTGCTGATTAATGAACATTTTGAGCATGTTTTAAAAATTCAAATATTTTTTAAAACTCACTGGTATTTATAAGAGGAGCTGGTGTTTGGGTGGTTATTATCCACAGGGTCCTAATTAAGGCTTGATTAAAATGCCCTTTTTCCTCTAAAAAATTATGAACTAGGCAACTTCATACATTTTGAATGTCGTAACGTTTCCTCTTCCTACTGTTTAGTTTGTAGTATGCTGTGTAAGCAACATCAATTACCAGCCCTTGCGATATGACAACAAGAACCCTCGGGGAAGTACTTGGTTGGGGGGAACCTTCTTATTCTTTTTTGACAATCACTGGAAACAATGTTTGACAAGAATCTGATTAAATCATTGCAGTAAATATTTTCCCTCTTACAGAGCCAATCATAACCGAGGGATCCCCTGAATTTAAAGTCCTGGAGGATTCATGGACTGTGGTTTCCCTGGACAATCAAAGGTGTTTGCTTTGTGCCTAATTGCTTTTAAATTGTATGGGAAGGGAAGTTTCTTCCCAGCGCAGGTTAGCTGCGCTCCCGGCACCGCCGCTGCGAGAGCGAATCCTGACCAATGTCTTGTGCCTTTCAGGTCCGCCCAGTTCGAGCACACAGTTGTCATCACATCGTGGGGCGCTCAGATCCTGACCAAATTGCCCCACGAGGCCTGAGGAACGGCCCCAACGTCTCAGAGGCTGGGCTCCCTTTCTCCTAAATTGCTGAAATCCGGCTGGAGAACTTTTAGAAGAAAAACGGGTGGACGGCAGGTTGTGCAGCAGCCAACCTAGTACCTAGAAGGGTCTTGGAAAACGCGGTGGGGATCGGCAGCAGTTGGGAGCTCAGATCCGAGGTCTTGCGTGGTGGCGCGCCTACGGAGAGACTGATCTTGGCGCGGGGCTCGGCTTCCCAGCTCGGGAAACGTTTCTGGAGGAGTGTGGGGATGCCCTCATTTGGAAGACGTGGGGTTGCTGGAGGTGCATGTTTTCCTCTTTCCCCTGCCTTGACAATGCCCAAGTAAAAATCTTTCACCTCCTAAACCCATTGTGTCTGCGCACTTGTCTCTGACAATACTACTATGAGGGTAGGAGAAGAGGGTAGTTGGTTAAGTTTTGAGTTTCTGAACTTGTCACAAGTGCTCGCATGAAGAAAAACCCGAGCCTAGCTGTTAGCTGGAATTTTTTTTAGTCTTTTTTCTTCTCTCTTGTGGATCCTACTCCCGCTGCCCCAAGGGCACTCGCAGAGGTCAGCTGCTCCCCAGCCCTTCCAGTTCTTTCCCCTCCATAACAGCTTTTGCAATGAAAAGATCAGCTGGAATGGAGGGGTTGGTTACAAACTTTTCTTTTTCTTTTTCTTTTTTTTGCCTGTGGGCTGAGGACTCTGGCCCTTCTGCAGGGCTTTATCAGTCTAAAAGCATAACTTTCTGGTCCCCTGTGGCTTCTCTGAGGCCCTCATCCTGCCCTGAGGTGCCATCCCAGAGGTCACTTCACACACACACACACGACTGTTCATTGCACTAGGAATTGAAGCATGAGCCCCAGGCTGGTGTAGCCCCTAAACTGAACTCTCCCCACACTGGCCCCCTTGGACAGTAGACAGCACTCTAGCACTGTGGTGCTGGAGGGTCCCAGTAAGAAGAGATCCGGGAATTTTTTAGGGCAAAGGCCTAGTTAGCAGGATTGGAGCTGGCGAGTTTCACTCCAGTTCCGCCTGCCTGCAGCTCCACCTGCTTCAGGAGCAGGAAGTCCAATCCTCTCCCAAGACCTACCTTTTCCTGTCTGAGTACCTTCCCTTTCCTTGCACTAGCTCCCCAGAACCTAGTCACACCTGGACTCGGGTAGAGAAGGATTGGGTCTCTATCAGGCCACGTAGAAAGTAGTCCCCCTCTATTCATCAAGGTTTTAGGAAAAAATCCAGTTAGGGTGTTCTCGCGGTCAGTGGTTCTGCTAACTCTTGTTTCTATTAAAGCGGGTTTTACAAAGTTGCCATCCACCTAAATATAGCTTGGCCTTAAATATCACACCAAGGAAATGTAGGGCTCCTAGAGTTCGCAACAGATGGCTTCTGTGACTGGGTCCCAAGAGCCAACTCCTCTCTGTGACACAGTGGTGTGAAAAGAGAGAGGAAACTGAGTTCAGTGAGCACGCTGGGAAAAGTGTTCAGTTCAAGCTTTTCCCTGAACTCAGGATTCTCCCGGGTGTCCACCAACCCCTCCAGTTCTCTTTTGCTGTGTCCAAGGATGGAGAATTTGGATAGAAATGATTCTGATTCTAGTGGATCTGAGAGCTGGAAAAGACAAAGAAGGGGTTGAATATTTTCAAAGTTTACAGAAAAACTTTGGGGGTCCTGAGAGTTGGCCAAGCAAAGGCCTACAGACTGAGGTGGCTGCCCCTGAACAATCCGGAGTCTCTAGAGGAGCAAGACCCAGACGTGCTTGGGAGAGGTTTGCCTAAAAATGACTTCACTTGCAAGTAGGATTGCAGCAATTAGCCTGTATCTTATCTGTGGATCAGGTTCCCCAAGAATAGTTGTATTAGGACCACAGGATTTCACCAGCCACTGGACAACATACTGCTTGTGCAGCAACTATTCCAGGTGGAGGTATTTATGGGACAGGTTCATAATCCCACTTATTGAAGTAACTAACCTAAAATTTAAGCATTGTACATATATGTGTGTGTGTGTATATACCAGCACCAAGATTCTACAGCTCTAGGAAACAAACTTCGTTTAGACTGAACTCCCTTTAATATGCTTTGAAGTTGAAGTTAGGAAGCGGATTTTAAAATACTTGTCCACTCTCCACGCCTCACCGCTGCCAGCTTAACTGGCCCCAAATTTCACCCCGTGAGCCGGGATTCCAGCCCATGCGTAGCTACAGCTACCACCACCAGGCACCAGGCATGCAGTGTCTCCAAGAGGTTTTTGCAATCCGTGACTTTCGGGATAAATGGAAGAGTTTTATTTCCTTTTATAGTTGGGACAGGCAAAATTCTAAGCAAACCGGAGTTTCAGAACAGGTGTCGCCTTAGCATCATGGGGAGGAAGGGCTCAGAGAGTAGAGTTAAATCGCACGTTGAGAAGCTAGTCCGGGCCGGTGTGTCTGCGCCGGAGGGCCCCAGCGTAGCCACGCTTCCCTAGACCTGCTTCTCTGGGTCTAAGAAATGATTCCGGCGTGTAGACATTACCTCGCCCACAATAATCCATCTCTAAAATGAGCAAGGCTCTAAAACCGTGTCCCTTGAGGGGGACGCGTGCTGGTCTTTTGTTCCCCGGAGCCAGCCCCGCTCACTGCGCTGTGAATGTCTTGAATTTCCCCAGATGTGGATGGACAGAGAGCCCTGGAGACAGTGGCGACCTGTGGCAGCCTCTCTCCATTTCCCCACCCTACAGTTATTTGGAATAAACTGGCCTTGGGTGGCCCAGCTGTCGGGTTTCCTCACGCGTTGCCCTGAGCACCTGGAGTCGCCAGCCCCGCTTCATTCTGTCCCAACCACAACCCCGCGCCAGCCACCGCGATCACTTACGTGGTCAAGGGCCTGCAAGGCGCACGCGAGACCAGAGAGGTCCGGGAGGCATCCGTGCTGCTGTGCAGGGCGCACCACACCGTGCTCCACGACCCAAAACAGGCGCTAGGAAGGAGCACTTAAACCCACAAGTGCAACATAGAAACCGAGAAGAGCCCAGCAGCTCCTGGAGTTGTCTGGTAGCGGAGTCATTAGCTGGTTGTTGCTACGAAGTATCACCGTGTGGTTGGGTGATTAAGAAAAAAAAAATCTTTTTAAACGTTGGCAAGCCCATTATTGGTTTGGAGGATTGGTTGTGGGTTTTTTTTTTTTTTTTTGCTTTTGTTTTTCTTTTTGCTCCAACCACGCTGCCTGAAATATTTCTACCCCCAACATCCTGCCCGTAAACCAAGGGAGAGGAATTCCGCAGGCAGCAGCTGCTGCTACTGAAGTTAGAAAGGAGAGAAGCCCCTTCCACTAATATCTGTAAAGACAGCACCAATGTTCTGCTTTGAATGTTCATTTTTATTGGTGTTCTTCTGCCAAAATGTGCTTGATTACAGAGGTTTGTCCTGTGATCATTGCGCACTCCAGACAGGGGAAGGTGCATCCGCGAAGGTTCAGCTCAGGCCAGATCAAATCCCGGGCTGTTTAACATTGAAAGGCTGCGTGTTGCTATTAGTGTTAAATATATGGCTAATTATGCGTATGAAAATTAAACATCAGTGTTATGCTAATGGGGCGCCTTCAGCTGCAGATCCAAGCACTTGAGACTACCATTTAATCAAATGAATCAGTAACTAATACATCTGCACGTGTGAACTTTCACAAGATCATTTCCCCGTTCCCGCCACACCGCTAAATTATGAAAGAATTCTCAACACTTTCCAATTACCTAGCAAAATAATGACAGCGGGGGTGGGGGTGGCTTTACGCACTTTTCTGTACCTAGCGCTGTAGAAGATAGAAGGCACCTTGGCTGCTTTTGCCCCCACCAGCCCTGCCCCCGAGAACCGCTTTGACCATTGAAGATAAGGAGGATCCTGGGCGACAATGAGAGCTATATCCATACACAGATATGTGAGCCTACCATTGGCCTGGTTTTGCCACAGGTTTCGGTGTCCTACGGGACTCCCAAACCCACGGCACTCTCGCCAGACCCCAGGAGGCCGGAAAATGACCACCTGGCGCCCGCGGCTCCAGCAACACTGAGCCCGCCAGCTCTTCGACTCGGCTCCACTAAGCGCCGCGCCCTAGGGGCGTTTGAGCCCTGGGCGCGCGGCGCGGAGCGAGTGGGGAGAGGAGGGGGTGGTGGAGGAAGGTTGGGAGGGGAAGAGGGGGGAGTGTCGGGGAGTAGGGGGCGGTGCGGCTGCCTTTCCTGGGAGGAGAAGCGCGGGTTCCTGGCTCACCGCGCGCACTGCTTTCATCAGACCGGTGCAGCCTGGAGCTGGAGGGGCCAGCTGGGCCTGGAGCAATGCGAGCCGGCCCCAGGGAGCGGCGGCGGCGGCGGCGGCGCGGCGGCCGAGTGAGTGAGTTCACCCGCAGGGCCCCAGACCTCACCCCAGGGATGTGGCAGAATGGACCCAGGCTAGGGCGGGGCCTCTGGGAGAGCGGTGCGCTAAGCACTGGAAGCTGGGAAGGAAGCACTCAGTGGGCCGCCTCCAGCGCCCCCCAGTGCGCGACTTCGCGCTCCGGAGGCCGCGGCCAGGCTTCAGAGCTACCCTAGCTCAGCGCCGGACCAAGTGGCGGAGGCGCCTAGGAGAAGCGGTGCCAGGATCCCCGGTGTTGGGGGAGGGAGGAGTATGGGGACCGGAGGGGGAAGAGGGCGGCTGCTGAGTCGCAGGTTGTTTTCTGGGAAGTAAGACACACCGTGAGGCGAGAGGCTGAAGAGCCGCGAGCCGCGGTAGATCTGGCGCCGGCGCCACAGCCCATTGTGCTCCCCACCCGGCACGCTCTGTTGCAGAGGAGCGAGCCCCGGCCGGGAAGTGTGGACCCGTCTCTCCCGAGTCCCGGCCGTCTAGCCCGCTCTAGTCCAGCAGAGCCGGAGCGCCTCGGACCAATCCCCGGTGATTATGCAAGGCAACGGACCAATCAGCTCCGTCAGCTCATGAATATTTATGACCTCGGCTGAGTCAAAGCTTTGAAGCGAGTTTGGGGAGCTCAGCAGCATCATGCTTAGACTTTTCAAAGAGACAAACTCCATTTTCTTATGAATGGAAAGTGAAAACCCCTGTTCCGCTTAAATCGGGTTCCTTCCTGTCCTGAGAAACACAGAAACCCCCCAAAGGAAAGCAGAGGAGAGACAGAGACCCAGACCCAGACCCCGCGAGAAGAGATGACCATGACCACCATGCCAGAAAGTCTCAACAGCCCCGTGTCGGGCAAGGCGGTGTTTATGGAGTTTGGGCCGCCCAACCAGCAAATGTCTCCTTCTCCCCTGTCCCACGGGCACTACTCCATGCACTGTTTACACTCGGCGGGCCATTCGCAGCCCGACGGCGCCTACAGCTCGGCCTCGTCTTTCTCCCGACCGCTGGGCTACCCTTACGTCAACTCGGTCAGCAGCCACGCGTCCAGCCCCTACATCAGTTCCGTGCAGTCTTACCCGGGCAGCGCCAGCCTCGCCCAGAGCCGCCTGGAGGATCCAGGTACGTGCGCCTGCCCGGGAGAGGGAGACGAAGAGGTACGAAGGGAGAAAGGGAGGGGAGGTGGGTGGGGAGAGAGAGAGAGAGAGAGAGAGAGAGAGAAGGGAGAGGGTGAGAGAGAGGTGG